>FWCC01000124.1:123812-330792 GCA_900169235.1 Zarea fungicola | reverse complement strand
TTTTTTTTTTTCAGCAAGAATAAGTCACTTATACACGTATAGACTTTATTGTTATTTCAGGAGTTTTGGAGGGGATGGTTGCATTCAAATTATTCTAGCATTCAAGTTATTTTACTCTAGAAGTCGTGCTCCAGCCGTGTTCGACACTTCCGGCTTGCCCGTTGTAGAAGGTTTCACGTTGCAAGCAATGCAAATGAGAAAATTAGAGAAATTAGAGAAGCAGACAATAAAGCCAATTAAGAGAAAGGACGAAGTAACAACGATGGGCATCTTTGAAGCGTAAGGAAGCCTATATTTTATTTGCGCGGCTAGCAGTAACATTTTAACACCCCCTGGTTTACAGTGTCGTCATCAGAGCAGACATTTTTGCCTCCCGGTCATATTTATCAATTGTAGTGCCGGACAGTAGGCGCGGTGGGCATGTAACCACGTTGTTGGGCCGCACGGGCCGGCACCTAGGTAGTATCTAGTACGTTAAGTTACTTCCAATTGTCGATGAATAATGGCTTCTCATGAGTGGCGGCGGATGCTCACTCGATATTGATGACTACATCTGCAGCTTTCAGCCAATATTGCTCTCTGCGACAGTGTATTACGGGTTTTTACCCAAGTTTATGCAGGTATAGCTTTATTTTATTTTTCTAGGTTTTTAAATGTACGCATAGCGGTACGCTGCAGTATGTACCGGCACATTTTAAATTAATTAATAGGTCTACTTACTGATAGGCAAGGTACCAAAACCAGCCACAGCAGCCACAGACGGCGCCAGCCTTGTAACTAGAACGTAAGGAACTTATTGGGCAGGTTGGCGTTCCATATGTAGCTGGTACCTACTCTGTATCTGCGCCCGCCTTGCCCAGCCCGGTGAAAAGTCTGTCCTTGTTAATGAATACCAGGAACGGAGTACCAGTAGTATGCCAGTTACTGGTATGTCGCAAAAGTATTAACTTGTTCGGATGCTCCGCACCCTCCGTCCTCCATTTGCCTCGTGCCTCTGGACTCGCCGCCCAGCCCCCAGTTTAACAGGACCTAAAGCAAATTTAGCGCCGCCAAGAGTGACGACCTTGTGTGGCCTCCTGCTCATTGATTTCAGTACGCTTGCGCACCTCACCAAGCCACACCCACCAACGAGTCGTGCCAAATCATCCTGGAGGTGTCCTCTCTCCGCCAAAATCTACCTCCATTCAGTTCCTCTCCACCTTCGCTCCTTCACCAGCATCAGTTCATCCTCTCTCCTGCCAGCTTGGATAGCTAGACCATCGCTCCGTCTGCTTGCTCGTATTCTTCACGGCGCCCGTTTACGAGCCTCTCCCCAGAAATCCGCTCGCGACATCATAGACTTTTGTACATTTGCGGTCCGGCGCTTCGGCTTAGCGTCGGAGAGGTAGTGACGACGCTCGCGCGGTCGTCCCGACACAACCACCACACATCAAAACTTTTTTTTTTCCAGCAAGCACACCGGCACAGTCCTCTTGAGAGGCATCACAGTCGCCCATCATGTCAAAGGTTATGCGAAGCATCAGAAACGTGACCCATGGATACTCGAGCATCCAGGCCAAGGTCCGCGAAGGTATGTGGCTCGCCCCAGCACCGCTGTCCGCTGTCCGTCCCTCACTGAGCTGCAAATTCCCCCCTTCCGTGGGCGCCGAAGGCCAAGGCGCATAGCATACTGACTTGTCCTCAACAGCGACCAGCAATGATCCATGGGGCCCGACCGGTACGCAAATGAGCGAAATTGCTCAGATGACATTCAACACGTAAGTCCCACGATACCCTCATCTCGCCCCCCCCCCCCCCCCCCNNCCCCCCCCCCCCCCCCCCCCCAATCCGCGTCATATACCCAGTGCGGGGCTCTCCTGGCTAACCCATACCCGCCCGCTCGCCCAACAACAGCTCGACTGAGTTCTACGAAATCATGGATATGCTCGATAAGCGCCTGAACGACAAGGGAAAGAATTGGCGACACGTCCTCAAGGCTCTCAAGGTTCTTGATTACTGCTTGCACGAGGGCTCTGAGCTCGTTGTCACCTGGGCCCGCCAGAGCCTTTACGTCATCAAGACCCTTCGCGAGTTCCAGTACATTGATGAAGATGGCCGTGATGTCGGTCAAAATGGTATGCTGAAACTTTCTGCATGAGTGGTATCTAAGCCACAGATTCCGCAATTCGCTAACGCTGGGCAACTCAACAGTCCGTGTCGCCGCCAAGGAGCTCACGTCCCTGATTCTCGATGAGGAACGACTGCGCGCCGAGAGAACCGACCGAAAGTCCTGGAAGTCTCGAGTCACTGGACTTGAAGAGCATATGCCGGACAATCTTGGCCTGGACTCTTCTTCGTCACAGCCGCAGCGACGACCCAACAGGCGCGCCCAGAACAACGACGAGGATGATGCCGAATACAAACTCGCTCTCGAGGCAAGCATGGCCCAGGAAGAAGAGGATCGAAGGAAGAGGGAGAGCAGGCACGGAGAGACGCAAGACCCCGACCTCGAAAAGGCCCTCAAACTGAGCAAGGAAGAGGAGGAGAGGCGCCGCCGCGATCTTGAAAATTCCAATGCCAATGCTCTCTTCGGATTTGACGAGCCTGCCGAAGCGTCACAGCCCCAGCCTACCGGTCTCAACCAAGGCTACCAGCAGGGAAACCAGGTCAACTTCCTAGGCAATCCTATCGACCAGAACCAGATGCTCGGTCAGCCTACAGGAGCTTATGTGCAGAACCCATACCCTACCGGCATGATGCCCAACCAAACGGGCTTTCCCAACTATAACAGCAATGGCTTCGGAATGCAGCAGACAGGTATGGGCCTGGATCCATATGCTCAGCAGCAGTCGATGCCCGCCTTCCAGCAGCAGCAACCAACCGGTTATAACCCATATGCCCAACAGCAGCAGCTGCAGCCACAACAACTCCAACTGCCCTCGGAGCCCGTACCTCAACCCGGTACCAATAATCCATGGGCTACCAATAACCAGTCTCAACAGTCCATGAAGCCGATGCCGACAGGCTCCAACAACCCATTTGCGCAGTTCAACAAGCCTGTGTCAACGCTTTCTGCTCTGCCAGAGCAAAAGACGCTTTCGACATTCGGACAATCGCAGCAGCAGATACCACAGCCTCAGCAGCAGCAACTTCAACAGCAACAGCAGACACAGCTCAACTTTAACCAATCACAAGCTAGCCTCAACACACAGCCCAAGAAGGAGCTCAGTGAGCATGAGTCCAGACTCAATGCTCTTTTGGCCTCTGGTGACGGCATGGACACCTATGGCAACACTGGTGATATTCGAATCCCCGCTCAGCACACGGCTCCTGGCGTGTTTATGAACAGCGCCGGCTCTGGTGCTGCCAGATTACAGGCGGATGCCACTGGCAACAACCCGTTTATGCGACAGCAATTCACGGGTATGCCCAACATCAGCTACGGAGGACAGAATGGGGCGACTGGCCAACTTAACAACAACCCCTTTGGTGCTCAGCAGCCGCAACGACAGCAACAGCAGCCAGGTCAGGATCTGATTCAGTTTTAACTGGAAAGGAACCAAGGAAGAAACAATGACATACCTCTCGACAAGCTATTTTCTCAAATTTCATGTTTTTTATTACACGCGCGAATTGGTCGTCTTTTTAAGAACAATGCAACATCCTATTTCTACTAGTTTCCCCTCTGTGTGCAACCGCGAAATTCATCATGCTTGTTTATGCGTGGTTCTTTTACACCTTATACCTATCTTGATTTCTTGCCTAGTTTCATGGGAAGCGGTGTAGTACGGGAGCTTTTTTTTGGAGGGGGAGTCTGCTTACAGTTTGTACGTGGGAGGGCAAGAGTTAAACACGGTGCGGATTGTTGAAGATTGTACACTTTCCTTTGAGCAGCGAATTTTACTGGATGGATTTTGAAAATACATATTGTTATTACTGCTATAGGCCTTGTCTCCGCTATTAACCCAAGCAACACCGGTGTTATTTTTAACTGTGACATTAAGGCCTCCCTCTTAAGGTGTTATTGCCTTGGTAGAGTAACCTGTTCTGAATTCTATTATTTAATGGGGGAAACATAGATCTAATTGGCCAAAATATTACCTCTCTAAACTAAGTTTCGTCATCGGGTGTTTTTCGAATTCCGTTGGAAAATTCGCGGCTCCTTTCTTTGGTCGCCTTTTGAGAACAATGTTGGTGGATGGGATGGAGAGTGAGGGGGAGATGCCAGGACTCTAAGCAGCCAACAAACAATAGTAATTATTCTTTTTTCAATCATGGCTGTTTCGGTTTGCATAGTCCTTCACTCTTTGATCTAAGCACATAATTGCCACGATTTCGGCATGCAAAAATTTGTAGATTTGACGTCTGAACCTGACGCACAAACATGCTTATGTTCAACCTAATCCAAACAGCACTCTCAAATGCGAAAGAGAGAAAGAGATGAGATAAAACGCCGCGCTTGTTTCGTCCCTTGAAGTAATGCCAAAAAAAAACAAGTTCAACAACAGTGGAACAGGGACATGAAACAAATACCCAAAGTCAAAAAGCCCAATGGAAGCTTCAACACAAAGAATAAAAAACAACACGACTCTGCGTTGCAGCCCCAAAACGCGGCCCGTGGGCGGCCACTTGATGCTGCGCTGCAGCTGATACTATGTACATGGGCCAAATATTGCCTTTTTGAGGGCTGCTTTTCTTTGATTGTCTTTTTGCAGCTTCTGGCGCAATATTTGCAGCCATCTTGTGCCAACATGGCGGCGCGGTGTCTTTTTCTGTTCACCTTTTTTTGGCTCATAGATAGCCGAAGCCTCGGTTACTTTTTGCTCTCTTTCTCCCAAAAAGTGTCCCCTTTTGGATTGGAAGAAGGTCTTTTTGGTGCATTTTTTTCTTATTGCCTCTCCTTTAGCCAGCCTCCTCCATCATTTGAATAAACTCGTCCAGGTTGACGCCGCCTTTGCCCTCATGATCCAAGTGATCAATCATACTCATAATCTCTTCGTCGGACAACGTGCGGTCTTCTTTAATGTCCTGCGCGAGGTGGCGCATGTCATCAATGGAGATGATGCCGTCCTGGTCGTAGTCAAACATGTTGAAGACCTTGGCGGCTTCCTCGCGCGGGTCGCGACCGGCAATGAGCTTGGAGGCGCAGAGGCGGAACTGGTCGAGGTAGATGTGCAGGCGGTTGACGGGGCACTGCTGGTCCTGCCAGTCGGGGGGCACAGTGCCATAGGATTCGAGCTCGTGGAAGTACTCTGGCTTGGAGAGGTCAAAGCCGAGCGCGGCGAGGGAGTGGCGGAACTCGTAGCTGTTGAGGTAGCCCTTCTTCTTCATGTCCATGAGGTCAAACTAGCGTGGAAGAGCATATGAGTACAAGGAACAAGATTCTGTATTTTTGAAAGAAAAACAAGGGGGAAAAAATCACTTACCACTTCATCAATGTGTTCGCGATCCTCGTCGGGGATGGCGGCGTAGTCTTCGTTGGAGGAGACTTGAGGTGGCGGCGGTGGTTGGCGATGTCGCAGATCTTGGTTGCCGGTGATTGAGCGGCCGGCAAAGGGTCGCGGTGTGTTTTGCGAGTTGATACCCATTGGTCTAGAAGCCATTGCAAATGGGTCAGATGCTCGTTGGAAACGAACAATGGGCGGGTTGTGATGTTGCCGCTGGGTTTCCCAGAGAGAAAGAAAAAAGGAGCTACAAGATCCGCCCCAGCAAAGGAAACAAAGAAGTAGCAGATACAATGAGATGAAAAAAAGTCAAAGTATTATTCGAATAGTCATCAACGACGGGTTTGCTGTTGTAGAATAGCGTAAACAAAGCAAAGGCGGAAATAGCGCACACGGCCCGTGGTTTCAAAATGTCCACCGTGGAAGGGTTTGGGACGAGTTTTGAGGTTGCAATATGCCGGAACAAGGCGGCCGGTGAAGAAGAACGGGACGGGTGTGTTGCGACGCGACGGAGCTTACAGGACGCGCGCGCCGCGACTCTCCAGCCTAGGTAACAAGCAAGCAGGCAAAAGAAAAGGGCTCCTTTTTCCCGCTACAGAAAATACGCCTTGGTACCTGGGGCTGGGGTACCTCTCCAGGCAACTACTAGGCAGAGACTCGACTGGCAACTTGTACATGTTGGAGGCACTGTGATTGGCTCGAGTTAGTCAGCACGGTCTCTTGAACCAATGAAAGCTATCCGTCAGGCTAGGAGGTAGCAAACTGCAGGCGCCTAAAACAAGCCCGAGCTTATAGGTGCACAGAGGCCCAATCCCTCACCAAGAAGCCTCCCATAAAAGCAGCCAGCGCCTGCACCTTGCACCTGAACCACCCACACATAAACCCGCTCCAGCATATTCAAGAAACCCACAGCACAGAACCCACCCAACCACCACCCCCAGTCAGGCGAACTCTCCCCCAATTCGCGAAAAAAGACTGGCTGGAGCCAGGGTGAGCCCGTCGTCTTTTGACCTCAACCTATCCGCAAAGCTTCCTTGCTCGCTACCATCAGCAAAGCTCGAGGTCATCGAAGAGCGCGACAACCACGGATCGCCTCTTGCCTCTGTCTTCTTCAGCTGTCGATTTTTTCTAAACGTCCCAGCAGCCGTTCTTTCTCCTCTTCTTTTTTTATCTTCGCGCCTAAGCTTCGCCAATTCGTCGTGATAGCTATCTCCCTGGGTCGAAATTTCTCCCGACAAACGCGCGAGGTGCTGAGGTGCGCGAGACATCGCCCACAACACCATCCTCCCAGCCATCGTTTGGTTCCGTTTCTCTCTCTTCGATCCCCTTCATCGATCGACTCCCCACATCGTCTTTCTCCATCGTAGTCGATGCATCCATCCCGCGCAACTCCCGCCGATTAAAGATTTTTTATTTCGGGGGGCTAAGCAAGGTCGCGAGGCCAAACACCTCGACCAGCATCAGGACGCCTTCCTGAGAGCAAAACCCGACTATTCTGCCCATCTGCAGCGACCTTCATCATGTCGTTCGGCAGTGGTGGCTTCGGTGGCTTCGGCCAACAAAACAACAATCAGCAGCAATCTACTGGGTTTGGTGGCTTCGGTGCCACGAACAATACGACAAGCAACACAGGTACGTCTGCCATATCCCCCTTCTCCCTGTCAGAGTCATCCCTGTAAACGTGGTGTTGACAAGTTCCTCTCCCCCAGGCTTTGGTGCTGCAAATAATGCCGGAGGCTTTGGCTCCAACTCTGGTGGTGGCATTTTTGGCTCCGCCAACAACAACAACAATAACACTGGTGGTGGCTTCGGCAGTGGTACGCTCTGTCTGCTTGATTTCCTAGTCCATACGTGCGAGTTGGACTATGACGAAACGTTGATATGCTAACTTGGAATAGGAGGCTTCGGTGCCAACAACAATACTACCAGTGCCTTTGGTAGCAAACCCGCCTTTGGTGCTTCTACCACGACTGGCGGCTCCATGTTCGGCGGCACAACCACCAACAACACCACTGGAGGCTTTGGAGGATTCGGTTCCAACAACACAGCCGCTTCTACAACCTCTGCCTTTGGCAGCAACAACAACGCGACTACTGGCGGTCTTTTCGGCGCTGCCAAGCCTACTGGCTTTGGCTCTACGCCTGCCAATACGACCGGCTCGCTCTTTGGTGGTGGTAATACCAACAATACAGCCGGGGGGTTTGGTGCCAGTTCTGGGTTTGGTGGTGCCAACACTGACCCTCCTGGTACCGCCGTCACTCCTTTCCAGGCGTTCACTGAGAAGGAGGGTACGACTTCGATATCCAACGCCTTCCAGAATATCCTCTTCCAAGAGCCTTACAAGAAGTGGTCTGCTGAAGAACTAAGACTGGTTGACTACGCTCAGGGCCGCAGACACGGTAACGCCAGCGGCGCTGGTGCCTTTGGAGTTTCTTCTGGTTTTGGTGGTGGATTTGGAGGAGCGAATACCAACCAGCAGCAGATAGCTAGTGCATTCGGTACCAACACGGCAACTAACACTACCGGAGGCGGTTTGTTTGGCAATAACAACAATACAAACACAACATCAGCTTTTGGGAATACTGGAACATCAGGCTTCGGTGCTGCCGCCAACAATACTACCACGACTGGCGGCGGGCTTTTCGGCAATGCTAATAAGCCCGCCACTACTGGCGGTCTGTTCGGCAACAACAACGCCGCTACACCGCAAACCGGTGGCCTCTTTGGTTCAGGTAACACGGGCGGATTCGGCGCCAGCAACAATACAAGCACGACGGGGGCTTTCGGTGCGGCGGCATCCAATACTGGAGGTCTTTTTGGTGCTGCCCAGAACAAGCCTGCTGGCAGCGGCTTTAGCTTTGGACAGACAACCAGCACCCCATCCGCATTCGGTGGTGGTGCTGCTACCAGTGCTTTTGGCTCTACAAACACCGCCAACACTACCAGTGGTGGCGGCCTTTTTGGCAATAATAACAACAACGCTCAGCCAGCAGCTGGCGGTTTGTTTGGGTCTGCCACCAACAATGCACAGCAGAATAATACCACGTCTGCTTTTGGTGGTTTTGGAGGTCAGCAGAATCAGACACAGCAATCTGGTGGTCTTTTTGGAAACCAGAATAAGCCGGCCACTGGAGGACTCTTTGGTGGAGGTGCTGCTGCTCCAGCCAATAACGCTGGCGGCGGTCTCTTCGGCGGCGCAAACAATAACAGCCAACAAACCACATCGGCATTTGGTCAGACCGCCAACACTGGAGGAAGTTTGTTCGGAGCGGCTAAGCCCGCCGCAACCGGGGGTCTCTTTGGTGGTGCTTCCGCGACCCCGGCCAACAATACCGGCGGCGGCCTGTTCGGTTCCAGCATGGGTCAGCAGAACAACCAGCAAACGTCTGGTGGGCTGTTCGGCGCCGCTGGCAACCAGCAGAAGACCGGCGGCCTCTTCGGTAGCTCGACACAGGCCACCGGGGGTGGTTTGTTTGGTGCACAAAACAACCAAGCTCAGGGCTCCTCTCTCTTTGGCGGCGCAAATAATCAGCAGAACCAGCAAGGCTCGGTCTTGGGCGGTTCACTGCTGGGCAACTCTCAGCAGAACGCCAACGCTCCTCAAGGTCTCACGGCAAACTTGAATGACGTGTCTGCTTATGGCACACCGGCTCTCTTTGCTAATCTTGGTGGCAACGAACCTCCCAATCCCGGACCGCTTGCCACTCCTCTCAACGGCAATGCTAAGCCGCGAAGGAGCTCCATTCTGCCCATGTACAAGCTCGCGCCTGCTTCGGCTTCTCGCTTCGCGACACCTCAGAAGCGCGGCTTCGGCTTCTCCTACAGCAGCTACGGCACACCTGGAGGCAGCCCTGCCAGCTTGTCCGGCACACCCAACAGTCTTGGCCGCAGTCTCCTCGGCTCCAGCTCTAGCGGAAGCTTGGGCAAGAGTATGTCAACCAACAACCTGCGCCGTGCCTTCAACACTGAGGATAGCATCCTCGCTCCTGGTGCCTTCTCTTCCAGCTCCAACACCCGCTGGTACGGGAGCACAGGATCTAAGAAGCTTGTCATCAACCGCGAAATCCGCAGTGATCTTTTTACGACACCCCAAAAGGACAAGGCTGACGCAGAAGGCAACGGCACCGGTCGCAAGCTCTTGAAACGTGTTAGCTTCGACACCAGCAACGTCGATTCTGACGAGGTTACCACTCCCGTCCGCGCTCTTCCTGCCCCTGAAGACAGCCCAAGCACACAGGCAGAAGAGACCCCCCGTCAGCCTAGGAGCACTGTGAACGGTACCAAGTCGCCTGAGATGACTTCCAGTGGCAAGGAACTGGCCATTGTCCGGGAAGAGAACAACGCTGCCCCGGTGGCCGCTGAGGCTCCTGTTGGCAATGGTTTTGATAATGCCCCTGGCCCTTACTGGATGCAACCCAGCAAAGATGAGCTGCAGGGCATGAACCGCATCCAGCGACAAAAGATTGATGGATTCACGGTCGGCCGTGATAACGTCGGTGAGATCAAGTTCAAGGTCCCCGTTGATCTCAGCAGCATTGATCTGGAGGAAATCTGTGGCGGCATCATTCAGCTTGAGCCTCGATCTGCTACCGTCTACCCCATTGCCGCAAAGAAGCCTCCGATGGGCAAGGGTCTCAATGTTCCTGCTAGAATTACTTTGGAGCAGTCCTGGCCCCGCGGCGGACGTGAGAAGCGTGTCACTAGCGACCCCAAGCGCTTCAACAAGCATATCGATCGCCTCAAGCGCATTCCCGATACAACCTTTGAGGACTACAACATTGACACGGGTGTCTGGGTTTTCTCCGTTGAGCATTTTACCACTTATGGTCTAGATGACTCGGATGATGAGGACGAGACTGATGTTGACATGCAAGGTCCGCACCAAGTTGAAGTTGAGGCTGTCCCTCAAGCAATGAACATTGACGATGCACCCGGTGTCAGCGGTGAGAATGCCAGTCACATCCTGCGGCGAAAGGCATTCCCTGGTGCGTTTGAAGAGCAGCAGGAGGTTTATGAGGAGGAGCTACCCCAGACGCAGTCTTTTTTAGGGGTTAGCTCCGCGGATTCTGCGCCCCACGACGTTAGATTGGCTCTCCAAATGGAGGACCTAGCTGACCTGGGCGAAGAATATGACGTGTCCGATAACGAAGACGTGGCGAGAGCTTTGGTCGGACCTCATCATGCCGCGGAGCTCGAAGAAGCCTCGTCAGAGGATGGCCAGGATGCCAAGAGAGGCACTCCTGGGGGCATCCTCAGAGCCAGAATGAGAGCCATTAAGGACTCGGTTGGTCCCGTTAGACTCGAAGTGGCTGATGGAGATGATTGGACAGAGATGTTGCGGAAGACTGTTAGTCCAATGAAGCGTGACAGACAAGAGCTCCGGGAGCTAAACGAATCACCTTCAAGGAAAGCCGGCGGACAGAAGGACGACAACCTCAAGGCCTCTGCTTGGGGTCGTCGCAGCGTGGGGCGCACAGACAAGAATGACGGATTTGCGGCAAACACGGCATTGGATAAGAGTCGTGGGTTTGCTACCAGTATCGACTTGATGAATTCCTTGTTCGAGAAACCCAAGCCTGGTCGCGAAAATTTACGCGCGTCTCGCTCTGCAAAGGGATTTCCTCAGGTTGGTACCCTTGTTGCGATTTGATTTCATTTCCTTCCCATCTACCTAACAGAAATGTCCCGAAAAGACCAATTTGTATCTAGCCTGAATCTCAATAAATACTAAATTATTTCAATTTTCCTAGTGGCCCTATAACCGACAAGACAAGTCTTTCGACATTGATGAGAACGAACGTGCCTTTCATCGTGCACCTCGAGCCACCTGGGGCCTAGATGAGACTCTGGTTGTCACTCGGCCCCTCGATTCGATTCAGCAAAGCCGATCCTTGCGTGACACTGTTGATCTCTTGACCTTTCAGAGATCTAGCATTCAGACTGATTCTCAAGATCTACGTCTGGCCAAGTTTTCCAGCCAGGTACGTCATTTCGACCAGCGACTTGAATGACTGTAATCCTACTAACCGCGTTACCAGCCATCCAAGAAATATCTGCAAGCTCAAGACAAACTCACAGACGTCCGCATGCTTGACGGTGCGCCGTTTGCGATACTTCGTCAGACAAATCTCAAGGAGATTTTTCATCATCAAGATATGAATGATGCTGCTAGCATACACGAAAAGCGAGTCTGGGAGCTTGCAAGCATTTTATTTGGCTCAGAAGTTACACCCAACATCCCTGAACATATTGCACGCAAGAAAAAACTCTCTCAGTTTTGGACCGAGCTGGTTGACCAAGCATCTTCAGAAGACATTGGTCTGGCCGGCTCCAGCGAAGAAAAGGCAGTCGCTTGCCTTGCTGGCCACCGCATTACTGAGGCCTGCAAGTTTCTTTTGGAGGGCCAAAACTTTCGCATTGGAACTCTGGTGTCCCTAATTGGCACTAGTGATTTGGCCAGAAAAGAGATGAAGGAGCAGCTTAGATCGTGGCAGGATGCGAAGATGCAGTCTGAGTTTCCCGAAGCCATTCGAACAATATGTGAGATTCTCAGCGGCAACGTTTGTGTCTGCGAGGGTCTCAAGAATGTGCCCATTGAAGACCGCATGGAGTCATTTGTCATTTCAAAGAAGTTTGGACTCGACTGGAGACAAGCATTCGGTTTGCGCCTGTGGTATGCTCTGGACAAGAACGACGATGCCCGGGTTGCTGTACAAAAGTTTCAGGCCGACATTGACCAGGATAGAGAGGTTGTCCCGCTGCCGTGGTACGTTGAAGAGGGTGTCAGCCCCCTTTGGAAGGATGCAGACCTGGACAGTCGCCAAGATCTCCTCTGGGGTTTGTTGCAGCTATATGCAGATCCAACCGCCAATCTCGAGGCAGTTTTGCGACCGGAGAACTCTCAGCTATCGCCCCTCGAAGTCAGACTTTCATGGCAGCTTGGTCAGGCTCTCCTTTCGACAGGAAGCGTCTCGTACGGAGAAGATGATGCTGCCAAGTCTGACGCTGCAACTATGGCTTATGCGGCTCAGCTGACTAGTGCTGGCGAGTGGCTGGAAGCTATTTTCGTGTTGCTGCATCTGCATGATGCTGTTGCACGCAAGCAGGCCCTGCAGGAGCACATCTGCCGCCATGCAGGCCTCATCGGCGCTGAAAATGGACCCGTCTTTACCATGCTGACGGAGAAGCTTCTTATTCCCGCTAGCTGGATTTGGGAGGCTCTAGCTCTCTACATGAGGAGCGTGAAGAAGGATGCCGCTGGTGAGGTACAATCCTTGCTCCGGGCTGGTTCGTTTGAGGAGGCACACAACGTTCTTGTGAATCAGGTTGCTCCTCGGGCTATTGTTGAGCGAGACTACGCTGGTTTGTCGATGTTGATTTCGCAATTCCAGGATCGTCAAGATAGAATATCGCACTGGTCCACGGGTGGCGAGATTTACGGCTACTTCCTCACTCTGATGCGCCACCGCAGCAAGAATGAGAGTATCCCGTCTGCGCTACTGGAGAGGTTACTGGCTGGACTAAACGCAATGAGCGAGAGCGGATCAGACAAGGGAATTCTGAGGTACGCCGCTGTTTCCGACATGGCGGACGAGACTGCAAGAGAGATTCTCAAGATGGCCCAGAAGAAACAGGTATGTGTTCGCTCTAAGCAGATGATTGATAGCTTTGTGAATACTAACATGTCTGAAAATAGGATATGGATCTGCGCTCCAGAATTTTGCACCTGCCGCTGACACAAGATCGACTACTGGCCTACTCTGTAGATCTCGGGCTGGACAGATATCGTGAAGTCATGTCCCATTAAGGCATATAAACAGTTTCATGATATCACGGCAGCTTCTCCTTTTGGAAAATAGGTGGAAGCCTATAAGGCAATTGGTGTTTTTATCTGGAGAGTGTAAGAAAGTAAGATGCAAAAAAAGGGTATTGTAAGGATGCGTTGCTGGTGTCTTTTTCTATTTAAGTTTTATTTTTTCTTACCCTGGCAGCGACAAAACTTGCTGATGTTGAATTTGGGGAAATATGGCAAAATGAGGCCCTTTTGTAGAATACTTCGTTAAATTAGATAGGAATTTTTCTTGCATTTTACCTGTGTTCTCAACAATTAGTTGCTTTATACTTTCGGTTTGAGATGCTGTGCTGTGTGCCTCTTTGCCTAGTTGACTCTACCTACTTCTCTCCACTACTAAAATATTTTGGCAAGGCATGCGCTTTTGGTCATGCACATATCCCATCGCCAGATACCTTGCTTATAAACGCAGCTGTAGGTGCTGACCAAAATAAGCACCAATACTTTTATATTTCCCAAGACTGCAAATCAAAAACAAGACATGTCACAGCCTAAAAACTGGCCCGACACTCTGCCCTATCTCAGAACTCCTCTGCACAGTAAAGACCTGACGCCGACGCACATGGCCGCCATCCGCACCAGGCCGTCGTCCCAGTCGTCGTCTCCGTCCGACGGCAGCGGCGGCGGTGGTGCTGTCCCCGTCATCCCCGCCTCTGAGACGCCCATACCCTGCACGCGCGTCAAGATCCAGCCCATCAGCCTCCCCTCCCACCCGGCCCACGGCCAGAGCGGCCTCTTTGCGGCGCAGAACCTGAAACCCGGCACCTTCATCCTCGCGTACCTCGGCCGCGTGCACAGCAGCGCCTCCACGTCGCCCACGTCCGACTACGACCTGTGGCTGGACCGGGAGGGCGACGTGGCCGTGGACGCGGCGCTGCAGGGCAACGAGGCGCGGTTCGTGAATGACTACCGCGGGGTCGGGCCGCGCGCGAATGCAGAGTTTCGGCCGGCGTTTTGCGAGCGGTGGGGGGAGATGTGCGTGGGCGTGTGGGTGTTGGGCGAGGGCAAGAAGGGCGGCAATGGGAATGGGATTAGAAAAGGAGAGGAGATTTTGGTCAGTTATGGGAAAGGATTCTGGGATGAGAGGCGGAGAGATATGGAGGAGGATGGTGGCGCGGTCTAGTTGCTGTTCTCACTTTGTATATAGACTGGGGTTCAGTTCACGGCTCAATTCCCAAATTTGTAACTGTTATTGTTAAAGAATTTACGAATATCAAATGACTTAGCCTGCATGTACGTATTTATTTGCGAGTGGTAGGCGTTGTTTGTTGACATGGCTAGAAATTATACTCTGTACTGAAGTTCAATTTTAAAAGGATATAGAGTAGGACCGGGCATATTTTTAAGTCTCAGTTATGTCATTTTACCATGGTTTCTATTCTGAGATGGCTTCATGGTCTTGGCACTTTGATATGTTTTGAGCACTAACAGTCTTCAAATTGATATTTCCCTACGCATTCGAAGACGGCTGCTTAATTACATTGTACAACAAAAGTTTCAAGGCCTTTCTTCAAAGCATTCTACCCACCGGGTTGGCTTCTCAGGCCTCTCAAATTTCCCGAGTTGCGCTCTTCTCTGAATCAGGGCGTGTATCCAAGAAGGACAGACGAAAGCCCAAAGCCGCATCAGACATGTCTACTATCCGGTGGACTATCCGGTGGGCGTCTATGAGGACCTTCATCTTTTTAGCATCGTCATCATTGGCATCGTAATCTTGGCGACATCTCCAGTTCGGATACTAGTTCGGATACTTGTGGTGTCTAGCCGTAACTTGTCGCCACCCTCCTTGGGGGACTCAAAGCTTCACAATCTATTTATCTGTAATGCATCGAATGGCGTTTGTCGCGCTGCAGCAGCTACTGGTTCTGCTGCTGCTATCTCTGCTCGTGCAGCTATTTTGGCAGTTGAAGGCGATTTATATCCATATCTGTAACCAGCGTTTACTAGGAGAATGATTATGGTTTCAGTGATAGAATAACCTTATATGAAGAGCCGATATATGATATATGGTAGGAGAAGGAGAGAGCTATAATCCGAATGACTTGGGGGGGGAGGTTTGCAGCCGCGATGGCAATGTGGTATGATAAAGCTTTATTAGTAACTTGGCGAGAAAGTAGTGTGCGTCAAGATTGAGCCAGGATGTTCGCACACCTTTCCGAAAGCGGTAAGCGCTGCGAACATCCCTGTCAGGCTGGCGATACCATCAACTTCAGTTTGTCAGTAAGTGGTGGATTACGTAGGGCAAGAGAGTCTCCAGGGCAAGTTTTCAAGTATAAATATTCCTGATATTCCTTGAAGTTTTATCTTACTTTATATTGAACCATACTACCATCCATTACCACATCACAGAAGATTCTTTACAGCTTCTTCGATTCAACCCGTCGTACTCTTGCATAAACCAACTCAGGCCAGGAACCAATATCCAACTTCCTCGTCAATCATCATGACTTCCACCTCTACCACCCCCACCCCCAAACCTCTGCCCATGCCTCGCCTCGTTCGCAATGGTTACGACGCTCAGGGCCTCTCAGTCTTCACCCACGATGCGTCCCTCACCACTTACACGCCGTTTGGGCCACAGGGCAGCGCATTTGCCATTTTTGACCGCCGCGACACCGTCCCCGTCAATAACCTCGACATAACTCCCAACTTTGGAGAGGCTCTCCCACGCTGTCCTCCAACAGGTGTGCTCTTCTGCATCACCGACATCAAACCCCAGGCCCGCGTGCCCATGCATCGTACTATCAGCCTCGACTATTTTTGCATTCTGTCGGGCGAGATTATCCTCACCCTCGACAGCGGCGAGGAAAAGACGCTCAAGGCAGGTGATTTTGCCGTGCAGCAGGGCGCCAATCACTCGTGGTTCAATGCGTCTGGTGAGATTTGCCGGATTTTGTGCTCCGTGGTGGGAGCGGAAAAGGTGCTCCTCGCCGATGGACAAGTTTTGGAGGAGACTGCTTTTAAGGGATTGCCAAAGTAGAAAACTCGAATAAGAGTACCTACAATACATCTTTATAATCCCAGATGCCGTATTCTATATTATAGACAAATCTCCCAGGTTCTTCTCCATGCCTGTGTAATCGCGTATTCTCCCAAAAACTACCTCACCCGCCTCCTTCTGGGATTTCCTCGTGACAGTATCAGCACTTTTTATAATCTTTATCGGCCATAGCAGTAGGTATGCACCTATTGCCCGGCAGCCTGGCAGCTTTCCATGCTCTGCGGGCTTCCCCGCGGCGTCCACATCTCCGAGGGATTGGGGGACGGTTGAAAGTACTTCATCGGCAAGCACATGAACAATCGACACGGATATTTGCATCTGTCTCTGTAACTCCACCACAATTCCGTTCCGTGGATCTGATCCTGTGGCTTTCAAACTAGAAATTGTCTCTCCCAGACATTGAAGCAGCTGTCCGTGGAGAATCATCCGTGCCGTGTGGTGGTAGTTCCATTCATACGCCATCCAGATGTCTCGATGGAGTTGCAGCTGATCCGGAAGCAAGACATATAGGTTCTGAGGTATACCCAGAGCCTCTTCTTTAGGTACAACAGAAAAGGACCATTTTAGTGTCTGTCGCCACAAGGTGGCCTCGTTGTCCAGTTTCTGCATCTCTAGTACGAGGGCAAGTATTTCACGATGGGATGGGCCATCCCGATCATCAATACGCTTTAGTAGCTGCCTTGCTTTTTCGCAGAGGGCAGATATGCTCTGGCTATCGCGCTCCAGCTGGCCCATGCCGTCATTTCCTCCAAAAGAATCTAGCCATGCCTTGGCTTCTGGAAGAGGCGGCATTTTCTTTGCAAGTTGCTGTTTTTGCTGTTTCATATTCATATCAATTAGGGTTTCTTTTCCTTCTAGTATTTTTATCGGCACACGGTGTAAAACTTACTACACGGTGATGAGCTAGCCGAAAAAGACTCCAGCTTCTCGCGTCGTAAAACTGTTCATGACCGCGCAGCCTCAAGATATTCGCCATACCATGCGCATGTGACTGCTTATCTACATAATTTGGGATGAAAAGTGTCTTATCAACTGTATTAGTCCAACACCCGAGAAAGGGATCTGACAAGTGCAGCCGATTGTTACCTCAAAAATGTCGAGTACGACGACCGTCATGAGATCATAGTCATCCGGAATCTTGCCTTTCTCCGTCAATGACAGTCGTAGAGCCGA
The DNA here is from genome assembly GCA_900169235.1 of Zarea fungicola. Classification (NCBI taxonomy): domain Eukaryota; kingdom Fungi; phylum Ascomycota; class Sordariomycetes; order Hypocreales; family Cordycipitaceae; genus Zarea; species Zarea fungicola. The sequence goes on along the minus strand of FWCC01000124.1, from coordinate 313,343 downwards.
TAGAGCCGCGCCGTAGTAGTCAAATGCCGCATTGGCTGCCGATGCGTTCCATCCATCAAGTCGTGATACATCTGCAAGCGCCGTGGCCTTGACCGCCCAGCGTAAGGCGCAGCGCCCTTCGACATTGACTTCTTTAAACAAACAAGGTAAATGCTCAAGGAATCCAGGCGTTGATGCGTCATTACAGGGATACAAGACATAGCGGTCAAAGAACAGCGACACGGCAGCGTCGGCCTCGTCATGGCAGTGCAGTTCCTTTGCAGTATGTGCCTCTTCAGCCTCAGTGAACCACGGAAAGGTTTTTTGAATAGACGAAGGGGATGAGAATCCAGATAAAGGCGTGGCACTACGAGAAGGCGACTGGCTCCGAGCGCGTCTGTGATGACTTGATGGAGACGAGTGTGACCAGGATGACGGTGAGGTCCATTTGAGCTGCACTCGGTCAGATGGTTCGCCAACCTCTCGGTTCCTGCGGATGACCTTCTCTGTTTCGTTCTGGAATAGGAGATCGGATTCCTCCCTGTACCCGACACAAAGCTCACTGCGCGTCACACATCTCATGCAACACGGTCTGGTTTGGTCACACTAGCAGCACCCAAAAATCAGCGATTGTACGGGCTGTGAAATTGTGAGGGCGTACTTTGACTCGTCGCTGTCTGCAACGCAGACAGCCTCGACTGCGATGCGACATCTTTCCTTTTTAGGGACATCTAGCTGCCTGATAGAGCCGTATGTAAGGTGCAAATTTGACAAGAATAAGCGCTTCAAATAACCTAGAGATAGATTCACTCATAGCATCAAACTAGCCACTAGCTAGCCTTGTATCCTCGCAGGTGGCCCTTCTATGCAAAGCTCCAATAAAAGTAGAAAAATTCATGTCGGCAATCAATTGATATCAGAGCCTTATCCTGACCAAGCTCGTACTTATGTTATTACAAAAGATGTCCATACGCCCCCGTCCTAGCTAGTGTAAATCTCAATCTCAAACCTCAAGCGCCGTCATACAATAGTATAAGAATACAAAAAAAAATCGGAGGGGCGTTACTCTTCTTCTCCAGACGCATCAACATCACCCTCCTCTTCCTGTTCCTCCTCGACTTCGTCTTCGTCTTGCTCTTCGCTTTCTGCTCCGTTTTCTTCCTCGTTTTCTTCCTCTTCTTCTTCTTCTTCTTCGTCATCGTCATCGTCGTCATCATCATCATCCTCACCTTCCGCTCCGCCTTCTTCTTCGTCATCGTCGTCTTCTTGCTCAGCCGCAGACTCCTCTGCAGACTCTTCTTCATCCTCATTGATCGCACTTGATTTACGCGGCTCGAGGAGCTGAACTTGCACTTCATCCTGGGCGGATTCATCGTCACCATCAGCATTCACGCTATTACCATTTGGCAAGGCATCAGCCACTTCCGCTTTCCAGCCAGGTGGCATGCCTGGCCCGCTATCGGCATTTCCGTAATCCGATTTCTTTGTTCCTTTTGGATATCGGCCGGGTCCGCGACCGGTGCCGCCACTCCTTCGTCGAGAAGAGTTGTTCCTGGGGCGTGCGAGGGGCGGACGGCCGCGCCGGCGAGGCGGCCCGTTGGTATTGGCAGTTGAAGAGCGTTTTCGGTTGCGATCTCGACGGTTTCCGCCCACAGCTGGGAATACCTCGAATCGAGTGGCAGGGATGTCTTTGTAAGCAGAATCCCAAGTCTGCACACGAACTTCTTCGTCTGCGTCCTTCATGGGCTCATCTTCAGTCTTGACGGCTGCCTCTTCGGAGGTGGCTTTTTCGATTGATTCTGCTGGTATGGGGCCAGCCTCTTCCAGCTCACCATTGGTGGGCTCTGCTTCGCCATTTTTTGCCGCCTCCGACTGCTCGACATTCGCTCCTTCCAAGAGTTTTGCCTCGTCATCCTCTCGCGGAGCAATTGTGCTGATAGGTGGCCCAAATTCGAAATTAACGGCGTTAGATCGGCCCATCACGTATGGTGTCCAAACAAGAGCCTGAGGCTTTAGTCTGACATAGCCTTTTGAGTCCCACTTCTCCCAATATTGGCGACAGTATTCCAGGTCTATTCGAAAGGCATATAATTTCGTCTCAGGATCTCGAACAAGAGCTCGAAGTCCTTCAAGCGCAGAGATGACATCGTCCGGTGTCATTCCAGTGTCATCTGACATTTGTTTTATACTTAGCCCATTGGATGTATACTCCCCAGATTCGACGACATCAAGGAAATATCGACAGAGCCTGAGCCGCCAATAGTTTCGATATGATACCAGACCCATGTCAGACAATGGTTTCTCTGGCGACCCGGTCTTCTCTTCTACCCGAGTAAGAAGGTAAGAGAAGTCTATCAGCAAGTTGCCATAGCCTTTGCGTTGATGGATCGGCAAGGTCAAAATGCACGATACATTGTTCTGGCTGCTTGCTCGTTTTTCCTTGGAAAAGTAGCCGACAAAGTGATAGCCAGTATCATCATACTCGCACAGGACGTAAAACAAGAATGGCTCCACATCGTAGTAAAGCGTTTTGGAGCCCAGAAACAGTTTCGCCAGCAGACACAGATTCTGGCAGTACACAGGATGCTTGCGACCGTCGACTTCAAATACTGATATTGAGTCGCTCCTGTATATTTCATCACCGGGAGGGTGTTTTGTGCCGCACTTCAGCTTGTGCCTCCACGCAACATAGTCGGAGTTCATGTATTTGAGGCAGAACTCGCAAATATAGAGGACCCGGTTTCTGCTATACTCGGCAGGATACGGTGCTGCGTACCAAGTATCGATTTCCCAGCCGCCAAACTCGATACATTCGATTTGGCTTGCATGATCACTGTTCTTCTTGTGGCGCCGTACGGGCATATCCTGCTCGGCTTGCATAGCAAGAACGCGAGCCCGCCACTCATCTTCCGCCCGCTGTTTGGCTTGATCAAATCTTTTGCGATCATCTGCAGTTGGGAGAGTTTTGGACGTATCTGCTTCCGCTTCAGTCAGAATGCCTCCGTATGGTTTGCCCTTTACTTCATCTGTTTCCTTATCAAAGAGGGAATAAAATGGTTGAGAGTAAACATCCGAGCTGAACGGCGTTAGCAAGGCAGATATTGGTACCTCAAACCCGGTTGAAGTGGCTTGCTGCACAACTGGTCGCGGTGTTCGCACAGTACTGGTGCGTTTCCTTTCTCTTCGCCGTCGAGATAGAAATTCCTTGAGGTTGCCGGGTCGAACCTGGATTTTAACTATGAGGGAATGCCGAGATCGCTTCTCTATCGTGACGGGAGGCGGTCGGCTGGTCTTCTGTCGTGCGGCACGACTTCGCGAGGGCTCGTTACTGTCGGCCGTATCCTGTGTCGAATTGGCGTCCACAGAGAAGTTACGTCGTCGTTTTCGCACTGTAATAACATCATCTTCATCTTCATCCTCCTCTTCGTCTTGGAGCGGCGACGACTTCCTTTTTCGACCAGCACGTGAGGTAGATGCGGAGACGCCATTCGTCTGCGGTGTTCTCATGTCTGAAGCTGCGTTGCTCTCAACTTCAGCGTCGTTGTCTTCTTCTGAGGACTTATCGATGCAATCAGGGCACTTCCAATTTTTGGCATCTACGGCAGTTAGTGGAATGCAACAATCGTAAAATTGGCCTAACATACCATTATCTTTAGTCATTGCTGCCGCATCGCGGGCACATTGCTGATGCGCTGAAAAAAACAGTTAGTCTTCATATAATATGAGCCACGCGGAGTTACTCGTACCGTGATCGCCACATCTTTTGCATGCCAGGTAGACTTCAAAATCTTCACTGGGGTCGTTTTCCTCATCCTGGTTACAAAAAGTGCAAACATTATTGGGGTTGGCCACGGACTCTTCTTCTTCATCTCCTTCGGCTGCTTCTTCCCAGTTTGCAGCTTCTTCATCTTCCTCGGCCTCACTTTCCGGGGTCGAGTCTTCGCTATTCTCTTCGTCCTCTGATTCAGGGCGCAATTTGACAAGGTCAACTCCGTCCTCGTCGGAATCTTCTTCGTCGTCATCTCCCTCGCTCGGGAGCTTTGCACTGGCTACTATTGATTGATGGCCTGCATTGATTTGCTGATGGAGGAGGTCGTGGTCTTCCTCTCCCTCCGCATCTTCGTCTCCTTCTTCTATTTCCTCCCCAGAGGCATCTCGATCGCTCGTATTATCACCATTTATATTCGATGTCGCATTTGTTGCCCGTGGCCCAGAGGCGGAGGATTCATAAGCCCCGTCCTCAGAGATCATGACGCTTTGCTGAAGCTGTTCCTCCATATCCTGGGCGCTTGCCATTGTGTTCTTCGACTACCAGTATCCACCGACAAGTGTGTATCGTTCTGGCGTGTGCATATCGGTCAATTCAGGAGCTTGCGATGGATCGTAGGAGTGCGACAAGCTGCAGGCATCGTGTCGTTACGCCGCCGCGTTTTGTCGTCCGCTAAGGAATAGGGGGCTCTTTCGATTCTCGGACTGCTCAAGGCGCCTGAGGGGACCTGGGGACTCGTATTTTGCAGATGCAGGTTCCGCAGGCCTACTCTGCTTGAGAAAGTCGCGAATGTATTCTAATAAGACTGTCGCGTCTCCAAGGGTCTTGAGTGCTACCGTCGCGGTACATCGATGCTGTACAGTGCGCGACTCGCCCCTCTTACCTTAAAATGTAGCAACTTCCTGCGTGCGCAAACAGTGCGCATTCCAAGCCACACTAACTGTGCAGTCGCGCAGTCACTAGTTAGCCACTTTCTGTCCCTGGTCTTGCGGCCTCAGGCACCACGCGGTTCAAGCTGCGCCAGTGCCGAATTGAGCCATTGAACCACGACCAAATCGTCTATTCCTCTTGTTCGAAAGCAAAAACGCAACCACGACATTCACCCGCGCTCCAGGTGCACGAAGAATACACTTCCAGACGGACTACCAAGTCGACAATTACGCATTGACCTAGTCCACGTCGGTGGCAAACCGCAACGATGCCTGTACCTTTCGAAACGTTTTTGCCATATGCGATCATGGTTGCTGTATGTTTGGAGAAAGCTGTCTCGCGATGGTATCAGTAGAAGCTAAATGGTAATTGATAGATGTTTGGTGCCACGGGTACTGGCCTGGCTGCCATTCGCACCTGGCAAAACGACGGGAAGCGTCCTCGTTACTCTCTGGACCAGTGGGACAAGGTAAGCATCAACTTCTACCAGTCGTCATTTGACAAGAGCAAGCACGCTAACATGTTCAACAGCAAAGTAAGATTACCACTGGACTTCTCCACTAACGTTTAAGCTGGTCGGGTATTAACAATTGCAACAGTGATGGAGCGTGATCGTCGTCTCACGGGTAGACCTCGTGGACAAACGGATCAGCCCGATGCTCCATTCGGCTTCGAGTATACGAATGGTTGGAAGGTTAGCCAGAAGAACCCTTTTACCGCCTGTATGAGATTGGAACTAATTCAGCACAGCTCGAGAAACGCTATAACTAGACTGATCAGCCGAGCGGGGAATCGGAATAAAACGTCAACGAACTGGGTGCAATTGCAACGTGCAGCCAGATGTACATAACAGCCTTGTCAGCCGGGAGCCAAACCGGCAATAATAAAAATACTAAAATCTGGAATCAGTGCTCGCTTCGCAGCACATCAGCATATGGGCTTCTTTTGGTTTAGAGGTGGCCTAGAGCGGTTTATGAACCGTCCTTGGCTTCTGTTTATTTATATTGCTATATCTGCTCTATTTTTGTTCAGTCGCTCTACCAACGTGCATGCTTGACATATTTCCTGGCTTGACATGTAGCCGCAGCGAGTACAGACACCAAGGGTCTGTATCTGTCCTGGTGCCGGCAGTCGTCTTGGGCCTCCGCGTTGCTTTTGTCGGACTGGAAGTGTCACAGAATTGTCTTTCGGCGTTGATGTAATTTCAGTTTCGAGGTCTGTGTTTGCGTTTTCTTGCTTGAGGCTCGCTTCCAACTGTGCAAGCTCGCTTCCCGCGGTTCGCCCATTCGCAGAACCGCAGCCTCCGGCGCCTTCGCCATCATCGCATGCAGAGGCAGCCTGTCCCTTGTCCGGTGTCAAGCGGGCAAGGTCCTCGCCACTTCTTACAATATCTAGGATGGCGCTCGGGCGCACCTTTTCCAGGTTCTTGATTAAACTTCTTGCTGTTCCGCGGAAAGCTTCTGGGCTATAAATGCATTCAGTGCTAAAGTAGTCCAGCTTTTTGTGGTGTGCGTAGAGGACAATTTCCTTTTCGTAGGCATATTTGAGCGGTTTGCTTCTCTTGACATCTGTGGCAGCATTTCCTGTCACGATGCTGGTACTTCGCGACAGACGAGACATGTCTCCACGGAGAAGATTCATGAGGACTGTCTCTGCAATATCGTCTGCGTTGTGGCCCGTTACGACGTGCTTGATTTCGAGCATCTTTGCGCCACGATCCAGTGCCTGTCGTCGGAAGACACCACAGTAGGTGCAGTTTCCCTTTTTGCCAATCATCTCAACAACCTGGTCCATAGTCCAGCCATAGAGCGTGTCGTAGCCAACGATTTGTAGGGGCATTTCATATTGTACTGCATTGCGTTTGACTGTCTCTAGTGAGTCGTCTCTATATCCCTTGATACCTTCATCCACACTCAGTAGCACGAGGTCGAGACCATAGTCATGCCGTTCGTTAAGCGTCTTGAGGACGGACGCGAGGACGGTAGAGTCTTTGCCACCTGAGGCGCCGATGGCAATTTTTTCTCCTCGGAAAAATAGTTTGGATGAGATAATGGTGTGGTGAACTTCATCCTCGAATACAGCCAAAAAGCATTCCTTGCATAGCTTATGGTGGTTCTTAGGTCGTTTGACGACGGCTTTTTGCGCCTCACAGCGCTGACAAAGTGATGGTGGCATAGTGTGAGATTTTCAATACTGGTTTGCGGAATCTGATTCTGAGGCAGTTGTTTACGATATTCAACAACTGCAACAGTTCTAGTAACCCGAATATTCGACACAGCTTTCTGTTAACAGCCCTTGTCAGTCCGGTGCAACCAATCGCGGTGGTATGAATGGCTCTTTGCAAAACCTTCACATCAATGACTGATCGCCTCGTCTAAGTATAGGGTAGGCTGATAGATGGTAGCGCTTCCCCATCACGGCTTCACGTGAGTCCTTAGCCACACCATCGCCACAGTGGAAGCGAAAACGAAAGTTGTGGCCCACAATGTGTGGCGGAGCCCCACCGAAAGCCCTAATTTTTCACCCACCAGGCAATATCACTTTTCGTTTCCTTCACTCTCCATTTGCAAGGCTTCAACCACAGCATCATCGCCCAATAGTTCAAAATGGTGAGTACTTGAACATGGAATAGCCCTCTTTTCTCTCTCATGGCCATAGTTATATGAGTCAACCGTGCTTCGGCGCAATTGATGCCGCGCACAGCGATACCGAATTTACGCTCGTCGTCGACCGCGCGCTGGCAAAAATTTACATCCGACCGAAATTATTTTCTTCCCCGATATAAACCTCGAGAAGACTTTGGTTTCAAATGGATTTTGACTTGGCTGGAGACTTGAATTACATGTATGCCCCTGCGCTGAAATGCAATGGGGTATATATGTGATTCCTGTCTCGTTAGAGTTCAGAGAAGACTTTTTTGCTTGGTTCGAGCACAATACTGATGTCTTCTTTTCTCAATGACAGCCCCCCAAGACTGGCAAGAAGGTTGCTCCCGCCCCTTTCCCTCAGGGAAAGGCTGGCTCCAAGAAGGGTCCCAAGGTTAGTACTACTCCCAACACTGCGCTTGAATAGTCGTTGTATTGACTAAACGCCCGACAGAACCCCCTCATCGAGCGCCGCCCTCGCAACTACGGTATCGGCCAGGACATCCAGCCCAAGCGTAACCTGTCCCGCATGGTTAAGTGGCCCGAGTATGTCCGTCTCCAGCGCCAGAAGAAGATTCTCCAGATGCGCGTCAAGGTTCCCCCGGCGATCGCCCAGTTCTCCCACGTTCTCGACAAGAACACCGCCGCCCAGGCTTTCAAGCTCCTGAACAAGTACCGTCCTGAGACCAAGGTCGAGAAGAAGGAGCGTCTCCTCCAGGAGGCCACCGCCGTCAAGGAGGGCAAGAAGAAGGAGGATGTCTCCAAGAAGCCCTACACCGTCAAGTACGGTCTCAACCACGTTGTCGGCCTCATTGAGAACAAGAAGGCTTCCCTCGTCCTGATCCCCAACGACGTTGACCCCATTGAGCTCGTCGTCTTCCTCCCCTCTCTGTGCAAGAAGATGGGTGTCCCATACGCCGTTGTCAAGGGCAAGGCCCGTCTCGGAACGGTCGTCAACAAGAAGACCGCCGCTGTCCTCGCCTTCACCGAGGTCCGCTCCGAGGACAAGAACGAGCTCGCCAAGCTCGTCTCCACCATCAAGGATGGCTTCATGGACAAGCACGATGCTGCCCGCAAGCAGTGGGGTGGTGGTATCATGGGCCCCAAGGCCCAGATGCGCACCCTGAAGAAGCAGAAGGCCCTTGAGCTTGCCACCAAGATCTAAGCAGTGTAATACCCGTTTTGTGTATTGGGGGTTTTTAAAAAAAAGGAATCGACGGCGTTCGCCAGGTTTAGGTCATGACTATGAAAAAAATGAATAAAATTTTAAGCCATATGATCTAAATGTGCTGGTTTTTCTTTCTGTGATGGCTGTGTGATGTTGGTAGAATCAAACCTACTTGGGCAGATGTTACCAGGGATAAACATTCATCAGCGTTGATCTATAATGTGCCCGGTTGAAATACTGCTGTATCAGTGTGCGTCAGAATTCATTGGCCATCTCTTTTCGTGCATGCCTGCTCAAGGCAAGTTAATTAACTACTATACTGCGACTAGCTTGAGGGGTTTGGCGTCATGCCGGGCACAATTCCTCCCGAAGAGTTGAGGTACCTCTATTCAGGAACAATGTACTCCGTACCAGGACTCTCTCTCCCCACCAGATCTGCCTAGCTTCATTTCGGTTTCATTACGAATTTGACTGGCTCTTTGCTAGCGTTGAGCAAAGTAGAGGAGGGCGTTAATAAACTGCTTGGTTATGGGTGCCGCCATCCGATTTTTCAACGAGTAGCCGGCACCGTTTGGCCCCCCCCCCCAAAAGACAAAATATGAGAGGTCTTTTTGGCCCTTTTTTTTTTGTATTCTGGTTTTCACTTGAGGGGCATTTCATTTAACCCACAACAGAAGATCTAGCCCGCTGCGGAAAGGGCTGAGGCTCCCGGACCCCATTTGATAAATGCTTACATGTTGGGTGTGCAGCTAGAAGGAAGTCTCCATGTTCAAAATTTGATAAAAGGTGTAGCTGGCAGAGCTAATTTCATCGTAACGGCTAAGTCAGGAAGTGACCAAGAAGAACAACTTCACCTGAAACGACTTTACAGTGTGCTTCGTTTATGCAAGTTTGACAGCGGAGACATGCCAGTTTGGCGGCAATATAGTTGCAGCAGTTTCTGTAACAAGCACCAAAAAGTCCAATCCCAGTTTAGTGATCAGGCGACCAAAAAAAAACAAAAGCTCCGTAATAGTAATAAGATATGGTCTCAAGGTGGCATAGGGGAATAGGCATGTGGGAAGGCGACCCACTGTGAGCAGGCGACATGGATTAGCGAAGCGACGGAACTACGGGTTACTTGCATACAATTTTTTGCCTTTACGACATGGGTAGTTTTTTAGTACCTTCAGCAAATGCATGCTGACAACGAACCATCGAATCCCTGTAAAGGTGCTGGTGGGTTTGCCATTGCCTTTTATGGGCGTAGTATGCAATCAGGAGCACTGCGGTGCTGGAACCGGACTTCCCCGTCTCAGCCAAGGCGAGTGACGTGTACTTAATTCCTTGCATATGCTGCAAGGATGGGATGAAGAAACAGGGCATTGCAGAATCTCAGTAGGAAATACGGCATGTGCGTATAAATGCCAGGCTGGCAATATGACACGTCCGAAGCCCGTAGCATTGTAGAGTCGGCTTCGATATACAAGGACAATGCTTCAAAGTGGGAATAACCAGGACACGCGACACCGGCCGCCATTTTTTTCCCCTTTATCAATATAGAAAGATGGATATAAGTGTAATAAATGTAGAGGAATCACTGGTGGCCGCTCAACTGGCCATGACATCGGAAATTGGACATGACAAGTACTCAAGCTCTGGATCATGACAAGTTTGTACGTAGTGTGTTTTACCTGGTCAAATGACAACACGAGCCCAACAATTAAGTTATTGAGTCGAAAGCTTGTACAAATGAGTCTTTCGTCATTGATCAACTTGCAGTAAAGGTCAGTGAACTTCCGTCAGCGAAGAACCCGTTGCGCTCTCTTGGTATTTGCTGCAAAAGAACAGAAACTGGTAACTGCCTCTTCGGGAATGGACGAAACATTTGACAAATCATGCAAATTGACCTGGGAAAAATATAACCACATGGCCACTTTGACTCATAAAAGCAGGCGAGAGGCAAAAGATACCATGACGCAGTGGCCAGCAGTCCGCATTCAGCGAGCCAGTCGGGGTTCGTATACCTGGAGCTCGCTGCGGACCATCATGCTTTGGACACTGTACATAGTAATGAGGACAGCATTTCGGCACGCTTTGATACTTCCTCATATGATGTTAGTGACATATGACCTGTTAGTCTTTGCCAAGCATAAACAAAAATATCACTGAGCAGTGAAGCACAAGGGCTGGTTAGGGGGAGTAGGCGTTGCCGCCCTCTTCGGCAGTCCCGCGTTTATTCCTCCCCTTTCCCGCGCGGTGACCGAAACGTCCGGAAGTCGTTCATCGTCCATGTATAAATAGACAGCCCTATTTCTTGCACATGTTTTGATTTGCATACAACCCACAACCTTGCCAATTGAGGTGAATCTTTGCTGAACTCACTACCCCAAAAAAACCAAATCTTCTTTCTTTTGTAACTATTTTTTTTTGCAGGGGGTTCTCCGGTAAACCCCGCCTGTTCTCCCTAATCGGGATTTGCGTTATTACGGCATTGGCTGAATCATTTTTCACAGGTTTTTTTCTTTCAGTTCCCGTTTGGACCGTCTTCCTGTCGATCTTAGAGTCCAAGCGCCCCAGTTTTCGCCGTTAATTCCGATGAAACTATTGTCTTTCATATTTTCAGTTGAGGCAAAATACAACGGCCTATATTTATATAATTTTTTTTTTCTTGGTAGAACATGGGTGATGGTTCTGGCAATTCTGGCAGCAACGGCCACCACAATACCATAGCTACCAGTGGCGATTTCGTCACCAATGGCACTACCAATGCCACCACCAAGAGTGCCGCCATATCTACCGGTGACGACAACAGCAGCAGCAATAGTCTTCCGGTACTCATTATCGGCGCCGGACCGAGTGGTCTGTTGCTAGCGCAGTCGCTTCGTCGTCGTGGCGTGCCGTTTCGCATCTTTGAGCGCGATGCCGACTTTACGACCCGCGGCGTTGGCTGGGGCCTGACGCTCAACTGGGCGCTGCCCATCCTACGTGAGCTGCTCCCCGAGGAGCTGGGCGAGCCAGAATCAATCCGCAACAATGCCTCGTGTGATAGAATTGCCGTCGAGGCGGGTATGTGCTCGCAGTTCCCGTATTATAACCTGGCGACGGCGGAGCGCATTACGGCGGCGCCGCCGCTGCCCGAGACGCTACGCAGTCGAGTTACAAGAGCGCGACTGCGGACGCTGTTGGCTACGAACCTGAAAATCGAGGTACGTTTATGCCTTTTCTTCTTTTTTTCTGCTTCAAGTGGGAAAGATTTGTCGTTATAGGTTGGGCTATAACATGTTGGCTTCAGTGATGTTTTTGACTTGGAAAAGTTTGTTAAACAACCCTTCAGCCTTGGCAACGACGATAAAACGTTACATAGACACTGGCTATTGTTTTCATTGGCTAACTATCCATTTTAACGGGTTTGTGTAGTGGAACATGAAGTTTGCTTCATCCCAAGATCATGGTGACTCCATCACCGCCCACTTTGACAACGGGTCTGCCGTCAAGGGCCGTCTGGTTGTGGCCTGCGATGGCGCCAACTCCAGACTCAGAAAGGAAATCTTTGGCAAGCAAGGGTATTCTGACCTGCAGCCTTCTCCCTTCCGCATGCTCGGCGTTAAAATGCGCTTTTCACCAGAAGACATGGTCGAGTTTCGCAAGTGCGATCCCTTCTTCTTACACGGCACAAACTGCCAGGACAGCACATTTGGCTATTTCAGTGGTACGTCTTTTTTTCCGTCGCCACGAATACAAGCGCATGCAACTGTTAAAGATCATATGGTTCTGTACAGTATAGAATACTCCATATGTTTGGCTAACAGAGGAATAATTTCAGTTTTGGATGCACCGGGAAACACAGAGGCTAGTACGGATAAATTTCTTCTTCAAATCTGCATATCCTGGCTTGAGCAGCCTGGTTTCATGGGCAAAGAGGAAGCAGTCACAATACCGGAGACGAATGAAGCTCGCGTGGAACTATTCAGAAGCCTTGCAAGCTCATGGACGGATCCATTTCGATCGCTTGCAATGAGCGCCACCAGCGAGGACGAGGTCAAGGGACTCGAGCTCAAGGAGTGGGTGCCTCCCAAGGACTTGCGCTCAAAGGGCCGTGCTGTGCTCATGGGCGACTCTCTCCACACAATGACCATGTGTAAGTTTACAAATTCTTTTTTTATTGGATGTACGCTATCGCCTTGGCGTTTTTCTCTTCTTCTTTCTTATCCTTTCCTTCTTTTCTTTTTCGGTCCAGCCTACCGTTTTTTGGTACTGTCGAAAACCCACTATCGGTACCGAGCACCCGGTGGTTGGTGTCTGACTTATTTTGCTCCCTTGCATTTCGCTGGTGAATCCACATCGTAAATGAACTACTGCAAGGGGAACCAAAAGAGGGAAAACCCATCAGCTGTCTTCTCAAGCCCCCAAAATAGGCGAGACATAGTCTCTCCAGGATGGAGAGTCAAAGTCGGTTTGAAATAAAAGGGCAAGAGAAGAAAAAAGAAAAGAAAGAACGCATCAGGCGACTTCTAGTTGCCACCACACCGACTATGTTACCCGCCCAATTATTTTGTTACTAACAACGTTTGATGACTAGTCCGAGGTGATGGCGCCAACCACGCACTGGCCGATGTACAAGATTTCGATACTCACGTCGCACCGTTGCTGGAAAAGCCCGGCACGACTACTGCAGAACTGCGCTCGGCGCTGTCAGTTTACGAGACGACGGTTGTGCTGCGCGCTCGGCCGAGCCTCTTTGCGTCGCGCAGGGCGGGGCTTGACGCGCACAACTTTGAGGGTATGACGATGCAGAGTCCCCTATTGACACCGAGGATGAGATATCTACAATATGATGAAACATAATAGTATATTTTCCACCTCGCCCTTCTTTTTGATATTTTTTGCTGTTTGTGGTGGACACATGTACATGTACATGCACATGCCTTATGATTTATTGGCTGCAGACACAAGGAGGCAGCTTGCTTATAGATGAAAAGTACAAATCAAGTTGGAACCATGTATTTGGGGATGAATAGAACTAGTGACTAGGTATCCAACTGCATATCGTTTTTTCAGTGTACCAGTGGTAGCTTTAAACAATGGCCTTCATTGCGAAAGCGGCACCGAGGAAATGAAACCACCAAACTCCAGTTAGCCACTTATAACCGTTTATCAGTAGTCCAGTACCAGAAAGTCGTCTAACGTACTATCCACTGTGGCTTGAAAGGAATCTCTGTGCCGTGGGTGCCCACCCCTGGGCTTTTCCTAGCGCCACGCCGCCGGACGCCACTGAATTCCAACTATGACTCTCCCTTCAGTAGTTGCATTACCAATAGTAGATAGTAGTTACCAATCTGGGTACATAGCGCCCCAGCACGGCTCGTTGAATCGGTGTAAATTGAACTGCGGAACTCCAGCGAAAGGAGGTACAAAAAAAAAGAAAAACCACTAATTTATCGGTGGCGTACCCAGCCCGGCAGATGATTTTATGTTAAATTTCTTATTTCGGAAGTTCAATTCGTCTGTGCAAGCATAGCCTTCAACCAGAATAACTTCTTGTGGCCCAATTGAATTTGTCCTTGGTACTCCGTACTTTGTACCTGGCTATTAACTACCCTGGCTCCCAGTGGCACATCCATCTAGTTGCCCTTCATCGGGCACACAGACACACACTGGTTATTGGCGACCCGCGCCACAAACACCCACACTCCATGTCAACCGGCCGGCCGATGCATGCAAAGACGGGCATATCTGAAAGAGGCAGTACGCCGCAACTAACATACACAGAATCCTCCCGCCGCAACCCATTTCCTTTCAGATGCACAGACTATGTTCAGGGATGGATAACCGGATCATCTTCGATCGTCCCAACTGCTCTTCTTCTTTGATCAATGCCCGAGCAAGAAACCCAAAATTTTTCTCTTCGCCCTATGCCAGCCTAGCTGAAGCCGCCCGTCTGTGCGCGCTGGGTGGAAACGCCACAACTACCCAGCGTTCCGGTTACAATGGTCCCTACAACCATCCAGCTGAAGATGGGTCTCTACACAGAAGCAAAAACAACTCATCGCGACAAATATGGCCAAAAAAGAAAACCTACCAAGCCAAGCAAAGAAAAAGGAACAAGAAACGTCTGAGCGGTAGGTAGATGTGCTTCTGCAATATATCTCATCCCAGCAGCAGATCATCTTACCCCAACGGTTCATTCAATTACATCACCATCTGTTTTGTAGCGGCGCCAAGTTTATGGCAAGACTGTGGTATTTCTCTTTTTCAACGCCCACCTCATATTGTACACTAATTGCGCCTCCATGCCTGTTTTTCATATATACATTCTGTTCCAAAAAAGTAAAGTGAAGTGGAAAAAACTCCCAACGAGAAATACATTAGTCCAAGTAAGAGTCCTGAAAATAGTCATTAGGATGTCCTTTCTTGTCATGGTAGAAAGCCCTCATCCTCAAGTCGTGTAAAAAAAAGAAAAAGAGAAAATGAAAAAATAAGACAAATGTTCCCTTTTGTTGAAGCCAAAGCGAAAAGTTAGATCGGATCATGACCTAATTCCAAATAGCATTTTGTTGCTCGACTATGAAAAATAAAAAGCAAAAACAAACAATATGGCCATGGCCGATACGTTGGTGTGGTGTGGTGTGGTGGAGACGGTGGTGAGGTTGGAGGTGGCGGTCGTGTCAATGTATCTGAGTGCGCATGTAAAAGAAGAAAAAATACATCGAGTGGCACTTTAGACGTGATCGGCCTGGCGTGCACGGTTGCCAATGTGGTCGTTGTCGTCCTCGACACGGACACTGTATGTAACCGACTTCATTATGGCATTGTTCTTTTGCAGGATGTTTTCCTCGCTTCCTGAATGGTGGTTGGCCGAGGCAAAGGCGCTCTTGTCCTGGGAGCGGTCCGTGAGCTTGTAGGCTTCGCTGCTCTTGATGCCGCCATTGCGGTTCTTGCTGCCGTTGGAGCCGTAGCCGTACTTGCTGTGCTTGGTGCGGTAGTCTTTAGCTTTGCGAAGACACACAGGGGCCAGGAAGGGCAGGGAAGAGACCATGTTGCCAACATTGAACTCAATGACACCCCAGACAACGAGCATGGTCGAGTTCTTATCACCAAACTGAATGCGGTTGATTTGAGTATAGCGGAGGATTGAGCAGAGAGTGGTAAAGAGACCCAGAGCGAAAATGCCCATCAGACCGAGCTTCTTCTCCATGGGAATGTTGAGCTTGAGCAGCACGGGAATAGGGAGAACGGCGACAACGATATCTGATATAATGGTGAGCACGGCATAGGCGGTAAACGAGGCCCCGGCTGGCAGGCAGCTGCCGTCCTTAAGAGGGTTCCACGACTTGTCGACCTGTGTGGAGTATGTTAGTTAGGTTGCACGACATGGGCAGTATGGGCATGAAAACCGTCGTACAGGGTTACAGTTGAAGATGAGAGTAAGGGCGCTGCCGAAGTGGTTGAGGAAGACGAAGGCAATGGTGCCCCAAACGACCATACGGTAGACGCGATTGTCGGTGCCCTGCAGCAGGCGTAGGTAGCTGATGAGCAGGGCTATCTTGAAGAAGCTGATGCCGACCTGGTAGATGGGACGACCGGCATAATTGACCCTGGTGTATGGAATGAGATTCTGAGGTGGACGCTTGGCGACTGGTAAACCGAGACCGTATTTGGTTTCTACGAGGCGAGGAAAATCGTACAGTGATTAGCAAGAGAGCGGCAGTCGCATCAAACAGGCTTGCAGATGGGGTACAAACGTACGAACAATGCAGAGAACGGAGTAGGCGATAGCGAAAATGAGCGCGAGGATAGACATCCAGTCGTCTGCAGCGATACGGTTGTTGGTTTTGCGAATGTAGAGACGGGAGCCGACAATAATGATTGCAAGACCGGACATGACGATGCAGATGGCGATGATGGTCTTGTACTGCGACAAGGCATCAATCTCCGGGGAGCCGTGGGCGACGTACACCATGGTGACGGATTCTTGGCTTGGTAGCCAAAGAGTGACGAGGAATACAACTATCGAGGATGGCGGACGAGAGAAGTCGTTTTTGAATCGATCTGCCAAGTTGCGGTGGGCACAATCTGAAGAGAGGGTGAGAGGGCGAGAGGGCGTTATTGGGGCCTTAAAGCCAAGCGGGTTTGCCGGCGAGATTCGGTGGCGGGGAATCGACAATAAAAGAAAAAAAAAGATGAAAACTTATGAAGAAAGGGAAAATGCAAAGCACAAGATGAAATAAAAGGAACGGAAGATGGTCAGATATATTCACCAGCTCGTCACACGTGTGTTGAGAATATATATTATAAGGGGAAACTTTGGCCGTGCAAGATGGACAAATATAAATGAAAAGAGGCTGATAGGATAGTCCCCGGGCGAGGAACGGGTGAGGGATGGTTAAAGTAAATCTGACGCCTCGTCCAAGTCCCGGCATAGAAGACCGGGCATAGGTA
Source organism: Zarea fungicola (assembly GCA_900169235.1). Classification (NCBI taxonomy): domain Eukaryota; kingdom Fungi; phylum Ascomycota; class Sordariomycetes; order Hypocreales; family Cordycipitaceae; genus Zarea; species Zarea fungicola. Next base: position 296,431 of record FWCC01000124.1, on the reverse strand, counting down.
CTATCGTAAGGAACAGGGGGAACAACCAGGAGTCCTTTTGGCATGGAACGCTACAAATGGTTAGACCCCAGCCCAGGGCATTGTGTGTCTTGGGCAGTTCGGAGGGTCTCCGGCTGCTGGAAGAATAAAGGAAAAAAGAAATATAGGGATCCCAGCCAAGATGGTGGGTTCTCTCTGTAGACAGCCCCTGCTAGTCTGGTGAGGTTGAGGAAGCTACCGCCATGATGGAGGGGGGGTTTTAGTCGGTGGGGACTACCCAGTTTTGTAGCGTCGCATCCTGAGTTTGGTGGCCAGGGTGGGCATTCTGTGGGCTTGGATGGATTCAGATGATGATGTGCCTTGGGGCCTTTTTGCCTTTCCTTTTTGTGCTAGTTACTCTACGGAGTAACTCGTAGACTAGTCCGGTGAGGAGAACGGCAAATTCGGGCAGGCGACGAGCAGACGAGCAGCTAGGTGAGCGGCAACCGTGCCACAGAACAGCTCAGACATGCATTGTAGGCTAGTTGGCAGAAACAACACTTTGGGAAGGAAGGAAGGACGTTGCCACTTCCGATTTCTGTCCCCTGTCCTGCCAGCGCGCGTCACCGACCATTATGTACTCCGTACTGTGAGGCCATTTTCCCTTTGCCGTGTTTTGATTTTATTACCACAAACTGCTGCGGTGCCATGTACTCTCGCACTGCTGGACAGACAACCTAGGAATGGCACGGCACGTCCGCTGCTGGCTTCTGGTTCTGGTAGCCAGACGCGCTCCGCCCCTCCAAAAAACTAGACTGGCCAGGATCATTATTTGGGAGGTCGGCCAGCGACCCGGACCCGGCCAGCGGTCACCATCTTCTGAGACCACCAACGGAAAAGGGATGGAGACTTTTGGAGACGTCGGGACCAGAAAATGCCAAATGCTGTGAGACAGACAAGGTCAGGTGGGCAGCCGCACCGGATAATCCGACATCGATGAAGGAATCTACTACCAGTAACGGTAATGTATCATCGCCGACTCTACCAATATTCTGGAGAGAGCGGAGAAAGACAAACTGCTATTGGTCTTCAAGTGATGGTAGCCACTGCGTAAATACATAGAGTTATTGTGCCATTACATTGTAACCATCAGCACCATCCGCAACAGTAGCAATAGGTCACACAGCGTGCCAATTGATTCCCTACCTTACCAACTTGCCTATTGATGCGCATGCAACAGTGACCACCAACCAGCTGTCGATATCTGGCCACCTCACCCGCCACTGGAACCTCTCTTGGAGCCAATCGCCCAAATTCCACCAGCCAAACCCCAAGCTGGCATCGTTAACTAATAGGTTAATAGGTCTCACATCCTCTGCCCGTCGTTGGAATGCAAACGGGGCCACCGCTGCGACCACAAAGGAGGGGGCCAAAAACCACCGTTTCTCAAACTGCTGTCACAGACTGTCAAGCAGCCCCAAACTTTTTCCTTCTTCCTTGTTTCCCTCCATGTCTTACCTTGCTTGCCAAGTGAGTCTCTCCATTTGGACCCAGTTCGTTCAGAAACTTCTTTTCTCCAGTGTCTGTGCTGCTATCTACTGAAGAAAAATGTGCTTGATCGCGAACAAGTAGACGCCCTTCTAACTGCATGTCCCGCGGATTATCCTAGTCAATCATTTCTTGGCTCCATTGTCTGTGCTCTCTTGGAAACCCCATTAAATCATAGTCCCCATTGAATCATGGCCTCATCTTCATTTCCTCAGCCTTCTTCTTCTCCTTCTTCTCTCCAACCAAATATTATTGAAAACTCTCAATAGCCAATCTCTTTCTCCTCGTTTATGGAGCCCTTTGTACTGGGTACGGTTGCAGGTGACGGTGACGGTGAGCTGAACCAAAGAGGAGAGTGGTTACCAAACGTAAGATTTGGGGGCACTGGAAATAGCGGAAACTGCTTGCATACAACGTGCATGCGGCGCAGCGCATATGCATCTACGCCATTGCATCCTTTCATCGTCAGTCTCGTGATGGCTACCTTAATTATTGCAGCCTTGTGCTAATATTGTTGTTGAATCCGTTTCGAAGCTCGTCTTGACATGCCAATAACGTCCAGCCCGCAACGACAGCGCTGGTGCAGAGCACCTCTTGCATATTCATGCGCCAACATATTGAAACAACGTACCCCTTGTTCTTACCATCGATTCTTCTCAGCTTCTATAATTGGACTTATTCCATGTAGATTTCTAATCCGCTTCTTTGTCTCCCACCGTAGCAATGTCTCATCGTGAAGTCAAGCCCCCCTTGTCCTGGTTACATATCCTCTCTTTTCTCCACAGGTCTTCCGTATCACAGGGGGAAAACGGCATCGGCATACTACATAGTGAACTTGATAACTGATAAACACTTGAGTTACCTGTCAGACAAAGTTCTCTACAGTTCGAAAGTGCTGTCTTTGTCTGTAGTTAGTGCAGTGTGCTGACTGTCAATGCCTTGGCCGTGTACTTGGTATATCATTTGCCATATCAAGGGCGAGTGACGTCGAACATTTCTTTTAGGAACAAACTTTGATCAACACCAGCACATATTTGCCCAAGAGGCTCTGTGGCCGGTGCTTTGCCACAAGTTTTTGGTATGAATGAACAAGCGCTGACAGTGTTTTCAACTTGGGACGGTGAATGGCGCGACTACCGCAATTCCTGATGAAAAAGAAACAATGGAGCTCCCCACCGTCCTTTCTCCATGCCATCTCCGTCGAAGCGTACTCTGGCACTCGTACGTAATCAGTCCTGTAGTAGCCAATAATCAATGTACAGCTGGGAAATAGAAATTGTTCTTAAAACCCACATTCAGAAACTTGCTGGGTTGGGAAAACCCGCCCACAAAATGCCAGAAATTCCAACAGGAAATCTCCAATAATTAATTCAATAGTCTAGCCGATGTCCGGGAGGTGGTCCCATGTTGGATCGATCCCTGGCCAGTCGCCGAGCTTTTGCTCCATCACGGAGGTGGTCCTGCGCACTAAAACAGAGTATTGCATCTCCATCCGATACTACTCCATACAAGACGGACCTTTTGCTCTTTTCGCTTCAAATGTAATGTATGCCTAGCTTCTTTTTTCCTGCAGGTCATGACACTCGTACCTGCATAACTCCTTTTCAACTTTTGGCGCAAAATTTCAGCCAGAAGCCCGAAAAGCTCCACCACTACTTTCGTAGATATATCAATGCCGCATTGCATCCGGTTTGCTTCTCACCTCATTCTTTCATCCATCAGGGGGTGATATACCGGTACAACGGCACGGCCGACAAAAAACCAACCCCTGGCCCTTGTACCGAATGGATTTGCCGGCTCTCGTATCCTACCCGCGGATCTGTTTAGCCCAAGAGCAGCAGAAGAAGGATATGCATCTACACCGTAGTAACTTTTGCGGGAATAGGTTGATTTTGTCCCCATTCAATTTTGAGCCTTTTTTCTTCGGCCCCCTGATTTGATACAAGATCTACCCTTCCCACCCATCCTTGCCCGTTTCTCCACCGCCCCTCTCCGGTCCATTTTATGGAGCTTCTTTGCCTTTGCAGTCGGCTATGTTCCCAGAAGAAGAAAGGCAGTACTTCGGCGCGGCCAACCAAAGGCCAATGCGATGCCCCATAGGTAATGTAATGAAAGAAATACTGGTACCAACTTGCATTTTGTGCCTCCCGTATGGAGGGAGAATGGGGCCAATTTCATGGGTGGCGTTGGACTCGCTCGGGAGACGTTCCTGGCCCAGCCCCCAAGACATATCACGGAATTCTCGATCCAAATTTTCAATCTCTGCGATTCAAGGCCATCACGGGAGAGAGGACACCCTTTTGGTACATGCAATACCAAGACTCGACATGGATTTTTCCAATGTCAGGCTCTTACAAAGCTTGCCACATACACTGAACAGGGCTGCTCCACCGCCCACACTATATTTATATATATTGCCTGTACATGCACCTTGGCAACGTTCGTTTGACCGTTTTCTAGACCTGGCTTGAGTTTTCTGTAAAGTGCGCATATGCAGGCTTGCATATTTACAATCTCAATGGAGAACTAAAACCCGGTGTGGTGGCACTCCCGCTCCCAGTGCTCCGGCTCTTGCTAGACCTTGGGGGCTGTGCAATGTTACGTCCCGTCTAACTGCAACTAACTAGGATAGTGTATAGACGGACTTCTTGGCTGTCAGGAAATGGCCTCTTTGGCTTGATCCGAATTTTTGTCCATGGACGGCCGGATTGAATGCATGCCAACTTGTCCATTGAGGACTGCGATCATCTTCAAAATTACAAGACAAAGTAGCAACAGCCTTATTATAGCAACCGAATTATATTGAACAAATTTGCCCACAACTTCTAGAAGCCCGCACTTTGCGGTCATACCAGCATTTCATCTCCTCCCCAACTCCAGTACGGAGTAACCAGGGGATAAGCAGGACTTTTTCGTAGACATGGGTACAAGACTTCTGTTACTGTTCCAGGTACTAACTGGCCTCGGGCCGTTTTATTCGTCAGCCCTCCCAGCCTCATATAAGCTTGCTCAATACTAGCGTTTTAGTGGCTCATTCTCCAAACATGAATCCCGGCGCCTCTTCACGCTAAAATGAGCAACTACGCACAAATGGGATAATAATAATAATAACGATAATGGTGATGATAATTAGAGCATCCCTTGCGAGAAGGCAGCGTCTTTATTCCCTTGTAAGAACCATAATTTTGCTCACCCCACGTTTTCCAAATCCTTGTCATTGACTAGAACGGCCATGCAAAAAGCGTGGCTTCAGGGGTTGACTTTTCCAATGGAGAAACGCACAACAAACACGCCTGCATTCTTTTCTTAGCACGCACCTCCCTGAAGAAATGGGGGAGAACGGGGAGCACTATCCGGCCGGTGGGTTGTTACATTTGACCATCATGCTATAATGAACCCCTCCCTCCCCTCTTACTCGGCCCGTAGCATCACACCACTTCCAACACACGCTGTACAGTACTTATTACCAGTAGTACCATGTCGGCAATTGTATAATAAGAATCTGTGTCTTTGTCCGTGAATTTTTCTTGACAATACACGGCATGCATTTCTCTTAGTCGCTGCCTCAAGGTTCCCCGGGCTATTGACAGGGGTCCATGTCCAGTCACGCAAGAATCGGGTCATCATAACACATTCGTTATCGTGCATGGCATGCGTATGAGTCCTGTAACACTTGCAGGGAAAATCCAGAATATATTTGGGTTCAGGCAAAATTTTGGAATTTGAAATTGCAGCGTTCCTACCCTAACCAATACGGGGTCCTTTCTTGGCGACTAGAGTATCCAGAGTTAATCCTTGTCAGGCTGTCATCACAAAGCGACGGCAGGTCTTGACCGGGTAGACAAATCAATTAGAAGACTCGAGCTGTCATTTTTTTTTTCTTCATTTAAAGTAAAAAAATAAGAAATCGGCTCAAAGAAAGCGAAGAAAGGTCTAGGTCAAGAGTATGGAGTGAAAGTGGATGTTTCCTCTTGAGCAAGTGGCGATAAGAAAAAACTTTGCATGAAAATGAAATCGAAAAGGGGGAGGTTATTTGGTAGCGTTGCATATGCATTGTCTGCATCAAGCTACTCTAGTATGATCCCCGTACTGATGCAACCTCTTGCCCGTAGTCCTTGGTTCTAGAAATCAGTGGCTTTTGGCATTTCCGGTCCGTTTCGTTAGCTTGCTGTGCTCGGGTAGGTTTCTCTCAACGTCCCAGAGACGCAGGAAACCTGCCAACAAGTTCAAGGTGGAAACTACTTTATTGAAAAGGGAAACTGAATGCGACCTAAACGTTCAGGGTAGCGTGGTGTTGCAATCGGACGACGTTGGTCCAATGTCGTACCAGTGTCCCCGTACATTGCACGGGTCATTGAATCTGCATCTACAGAAGCTTTGGGTTGGAAAAGGTAGGCGAAAACTCAGACAAGGTGATGGTACGAGGTTCTCAAGCAGCATTGCGTGCCACAAAGTTTGAACTGTGGCATCGGCCTGTGAAGACTCCTGTGAGTAGTTTGGTTGCCTGAATATCAACGGACACACCAACACTAACCTGACTAAGAGGTGTTGATGGCATGCACAGGAAAAATCATTTCTATGTGCTACAAAAAATCCAATATCCAATATCTAATTTTGTAATACTGGAGGTCCTCGTTTAAAACCACAACTGTCGGAGGGGGTTCTCCCTGACTGTAATAAGTTAGCATGCAACTATGCATACTTCTTAGTTGTGTAAGACGGCCAGAGTTTGTATAGGTTAGGTGAGGCATCTATTCCGAACAAGATGAGCCAACTAATAGCCGTGATTCATTACTTGGTGTATTTTTATACAACTGGTTGCTGTGGCTTGTCAGAGGTTAGTTAATTAATTGTTCGAAACAAGCCCAGGCGTTTGCTTCTGGGAAGCTGGCTGGCGTTCTCGGTATAACTCCACCTTTCGTTAAAGTCCCTCTGAAGCCTGATTCCACCAACCAACCCGCTGCACATATTCACGCCAAGCACCCGAGGTAGGCCGCGCTGACGGATCTTTCCATGCTTGGAGCGGGCGGATGGCGCCACCGACGGGGCCTGTATCATAGACGGAGTACAGGTAGTTGCTTGCCAAAAATATGGAGTGACATCCGCTCTGCCTTGCCCTAAACACCACCCACACGACAGTTTACTTGTTGAAACTTGTGGCGAGAAGGTTGGCGACAGTGAGCAGCCACAGTAGGGTAGACGCGTATTACTGGTGCGGCAGGATGGAGACTTTAGAAGAGTCGAGCCTGTTTTATTATGGATATAACTATGGCTAGTATATAAATAATAACAATAGTAGTAGTAGCCATGTGAGAAAGGAGGCGTCTGTATTACTAAACTTGGCAACTTCTGCAAAGGCAAAGGATCCCAGAGCTATATTTCACCGGGGAACCTCATTGAAAATGCCGGGTAGTGAAACTCAGTACGCCACTTAGGTGAGGTATTTCAATGTCGCCAGACGATAGACGAGGCAGCGCCGCAACAGGCCTTTACCATGGTTTGGACTAACTACTGTTTACTGCCAGTAAAGCTCCGCCAACATGCAGGCCACCAAAAAGCTCAGTGGCTTTCTTTTCTGGTAAAATGGGTAAAGCATGCCTTGGCTTTGCGAACAAGTGCCGGGGTGATCATGTCGGTACATTGTGAAGGAAAAGCCACCAGTTCAAGTCTGCATTTTTATTTGAAGAGAGAAAAAATTGGGTGAGAGTTGTGTCTCCGGATATGAAATCTTGCGCGAATCTTGCCACAATATTGGATTATTGTCCACAATGCAAGCTATTCAACGGCTCAACTGAGGCTCCCTGTATTTAGTACCCTGTACCCTGTTCAAAGCAGAGATTAGGTTGACAGCTGTGGAACCTCTACCGATGCTTGTGGGAACGGTTCTTGGACCCGACGACCGTCCAAGGCAGCCAGCAAAGTCCTGCACAACAGGCTCTGGTTAAAAAGACCGAGGTTACCGTCAAATAGTTTCCTTGCCACTTGGGCTACTTGACATGTGTTGGCCTGCATTGCAGGGCTATGGAGTAGGCCAGAATCCGACAAAGGCGCGCAGTGGCTTGATGGGCTGTGGAGTGGACTCCAATTTCTCTGGGCACGGGAGACTGTCCAGATATGGCAAACCATGGGCATGGTTCATGTGTACCATTATCTAGGATTTTCTATTGGCAGATGCCTGGACAGAAGTTAATATTGAGGAGATGGAAAACGAACTGCACAAATGCGGCTAATCTGTCACCACTTCACTATAGCTCCGGATCTGAACCTGTTATTTGCATCTGGATAATAGAAGACACTACCTTTTACGGCAAGACTTTATGCCAGGGCCAAGAAATAGCTTCTACGTGAGGCAGGGGGCAGAGAACATGCAGATACCTCGTGGCAAAGTGGAATACATGCTGGCCATGCAGTTTGTGCATTTGAAAATACTTGGCGCATCGTATTGCATAGCACCCTTATTGTAGATGTGGCGAAGCTTGCATAGTAATGAGATGTTGGACCAGACAATTGATTTGAGGATTGGGGAAAAAGCTGGCGCACATGGACATCAAACGTGACTGGCATGAGTATATGTGAATCTCTGGAGTATTGCTCCGTCGCTTCTGGATGGTCATGCCGAGTTTGCTGCAGGCTATTTGACTATTTAGCTTTGCTTGCTTTGTAAATACCGAGCGTGGTATTGCTTTTTATTCGGCAGCTGAAAATGCATCAGGAACGGCAATGTATCCAAAGTACATACGTAGATGGGACAATTTGTTTTTGGCAACTGAGACAGAGCTGATGCCGTTCCGTTTGCGCACGAGGCTGCCCTGAGTCAAACATCATGGATGGGTGGTCCACAGGCGGTTTCTGTATGATTCTTTGTCTAAGACAGCTGTTAGAGACGCAGAAGCAATGCATACCTAAATATGATGGAACAATCTAGCCAATTTGGTTGACGGTGTTCATCTTGGAGTCAAGGCGGCGGTTTGATGGCCCCCGAGGCCGCGGAAATATGGGCACGGGAGGGCACGGGATGTTGCCAAGCAGGTGGGAACAGTGCTGGCGGGAAGGGAAAGATGCCACTGCCAGGGGGCGATTTGATGGCGAGGATGGGGCATTGCGTGTTTGTACGTTGATTCGAGAGGGAATATCGCCCGATGGAGGCAAGGGAGGGTCGTTGGCTGTTGGCAAAAAGGAAAAAGGAAAAAGAAAAAGACGGCGGTCTGTTCGCCAAGATTAACGACGAGCTGTGGGCGCTGGGCAACTGGAGGGGAGCTACAGGGGGAAACTTCAGCGCGAGTCCACTGAAACCTTGACTTGTCCGCATGTGCGAGGCAGTGCCCGCTCTGGTACTGGACTGTTCTGATACCAGCTACAGTGGTCCTCTACCGGTAAATTACAGTTGGCTTGGCAAGAGGCGGCGCCCAGTTAAATCAGCCTCAAAAGCCAAGCCAAGCCAGCCAAGCCTCTGCTATAAAATAAATAAATAAATAAAAAAAGGCAAAAAGAAAGCAGCAAGCTGGCTGTATGAACGTCGCTAATAAATCTTCTCTGGTAATTACTCTGTACATATGTGGCAGTGACTGGAGACTCGCCCATCATCCCATGTCAACGGCTTTTTTGCTAACCTCGTGTGAATACCTCACATTCCACCCCATCTCGTCCCCATTGCTTTTTGCCTTGTCTCGATCCGCGGTGACCCCTCTTTCACAACGTCTTCATATCTTTTTTTTCTTTGCATCCCACTTCTCATCCGCGCCCCCATCGTCGCAGGCGGGCCTAGCACCTTTTACCTCTTCTGTTGCCCTGCGATGGATGCCAAGCCTGGACCCTCGTCGTTAACTCCTCTTGTCTGTTCTTAGTCTAGACTATGCTTTGCTTTTAAGACACCCTCATCCTCCTCTAAGCTTTTCTCTTTTTCTCTCCTTTTTCCTTACCAGCGAATTCCCTCCTCCTTGCCAATTATTTATTAGGAGAGAGACCTCTGTGTCTTCTGGCGACTTTGTCAAACCCAGCGTTGTTGTATTGATCACAGTTGTGCGACTCTTTAACGTCGTACATTTGTATCATTTGTCTTTTAACCTGTCAATATTGGGGTGATTGGTGGCACCTGTGGAACCAAACAATCTTATATATATTCTCATCTATTTTCATATACTCCTGAGAACCCGGTACCTGGGCTACATCACCGCCAGCACTACCACCAACATCAATCGCAACACCAGCCATGTCTTCTCACCCCGAAACCGACAAGGGCCAGGACGTCGAGGTCCGTGCTGCCGCAGGCTCACCGTCAATCACCTCTGCATCTGAAAAGGCTGGAGCCCCAGCTCGCCCCGAGAGTGTTGGCTCAGACGTCGACAATGCCTGGAAGTTCCTCAACAGTGTCGGTCCCGTTGACGAGACCGAAGTCAACAATGTGAACCTCTCCGCCCTCCGCCGCAAGATTGATTGGCGTATTGTCCCTCTCATGTTCTGCTGCTATACCCTGCAGTTCCTTGACAAAGTCATCTACAACTATGCTGCCGTCATGGGCCTTCCCAAGGACTTGAACTTCAAGGGCAACGACTTCTCCAACGTTGCCACCTATCTCTTTGTTGGTCTGCTTTGCTTTGAGATCCCCAACATCTACTTCCTCCAGGCTTTTCCTGCTGCCAAGTGGCTCGGCCTCAACGTCACCCTCTGGGGTATTGCTACCGCCTGCGGTGCTGCCGCGCACAACTACCAGACCCTGCTCGTCACGCGCGTCTTCCTCGGCATGTTTGAGGCCACTATTGGTCCTTCCCTCATGCTCATTAGCAGCCACTGGTACACAAAGTCGGAGCAGGCTCCGCGCTTCTCGTTTTGGTACCTTGGTCTCGGTCTCGGCCAGATTCTGGGTGGTGCTATCTCGTATGGCTTCCAGCATATTGGACCCAATGCCGCTTTGTCGGGATGGCGCACCATGTTTGTAGTCCTCGGCTGCATTACCGTCGTCACTGGTCTTGCCGTCATCCTTCTCTTGCCCGACACTCCTATGGAGGCTAAATGGCTTTCTGATGTCGAGAAGCTCGCCCTTCTCAAGCACGTCTCCGTCAACAAGACTGGCATCTCTTCCAAGAAGTTCCGCCTCAAGGAGATTGGCGAGGCCGTCCTTGATCCCCAGCTCTGGCTTCTCCTCGTTTCTGTTGTCCTGCTGTCGGTCTCCAGCGGCGTCGTCACCTCGTACTCGGCCACTCTCATCCGCGGCCTCAAGTACACCCCCAAGCAGGCAGCCCTGATGAACATGCCCTCGGGCGTGGTCAGCATCTTCTTCACCCTCATGGTCGGGTTCGGCATCCGCCACGGCTCGCACCGCTGGGCGTGGATCATTGCCTGCATCATCCCCGCCGTCATCGGCGGCGCCCTCATGTCCTTCCTGCCCCCCACCAACCGCTCCGGCGTCCTGGCCGGCATCTACCTCGTCAACGCCGTTGTCGCGCCCCTGGCCGTCTTCTACAACTGGACCGTCGTCAACGTCGCCGGCGGCACCAAGCGCGCCTTTGCCACCGCCCTCGTCTCCGGCTCCTTCTCCCTCGGCAACATCATCGGCCCGCAGACCTTCCAGGCCCGCGACGCCCCCGAGTTCCGCCCCGCCAAGCTTGCTGTCATGGGCACCCAGGCCGGCTGCGCCTTCACCACCTTTCTCCTCTTTGTCTACTACGTCTGGATGAACCGCCGTCGCGCCAGCAAGGGCAAGGAGAATGAGGAGCTGTACAAGTCCCCCGAGGTCTGGGCCAACCTGACGGACAAGGAGAACCCTCACTTTGTCTACACTTATTAAGTATCAAACACGTTGTGCATTGCTGTGCTTACAAAACAAAATTCTGTACAAAAAGAAACATTGGCTATTATTATTATTATTATGACTTGGTTGATACCATGTACGACTTTTGTTTCAAGCATCATGAATGAAAGCCTGCTGGTTTTACACCTTTAAAGGGATCTATATACATCTACTTTTATATATATATGTATTGTTTCCTTGCTTGCGAGGAATCAATCTTTTGTATTTACCATTATACCATGTGATTGATGAAAGATGGAGCTGGACGCTTGGGTGGCACGACATTGCATTTTTATATAAATTGAATTTACGCCGTACAGCATTGCATTCGTCACAGTTGTACGCAGTTGTGGACTGGTTGTTTGTATTTTTAAGTACTGGGTTTATACCCACTTTGCTTTTATTTATATGCACTTGAACTGCACGCACAACTCCCTGTCGTTGTATCATGCCAGTTTGTTGCTTCGTGGTGCTAGGGTTGCGCGTGCTTAATTATTCCATGCATGTTAATTCTACAAGGCTAGTTTGAACCAGTTTGAAACAGTCACGTTGCGTTGGAAGAGCGCAAGATTTGTTCATATCGAATATATTCATGGCATCGGCCATTCTATCTGGGCACACGTAGTGTGTAAATGAAACAAAAAAACGCCAAGGTTCCCATGCCTTTTGTCCAAAATGGTTCTTACAAAGGAAAAAAAAAAACTATATAAAAAAAATATTAAAGCCCCAGAAAAACTCATCAATCTGTTCTCTTGTTCTAGCCGTCACGGGCATATGCAGGGTGTGGTCCATGTATAGACACACAAAGACTTGAGACGTCGCAGCTTAGACCGAGGGTCCAGCCTTGATGACGTCGGGGGTAGCCTCGCTCGCGTACTTCTTGAAGTTTTCGTTGAAGAGACCACCAAGCTTCTTGACCTCGGCCTCGAAGCTCTCGGCACCGGCGGTCCAGGCCTTCTTGGGGTTGAGCATGTCATCGGGAACGTTGGGGCAGCTGGTAGGGACCTGCAGGTTGAAGATGTCGTAGTTCTCGTACTGGACGTTGGCGAGCTCACCGCTGTGGATAGCATCGAGAATGGCACGGGTGTACTTGAGGGGGCAGCGCTTGCCACCCTGGGAGAAACCGGCACCGACCCAACCGGTGTTGAGGAGCCAAGCGTTGGCGTTGTTGGCCTCGATGCGGTCAGCCAACATCTTGGCGTAGCGCATGGGGTGCAGAGCCAGGAAGGGCTGAGCAAAGCAGGACGAGAAGGTGGCCTGGGGCTCCTCGACACCGTCCTCAGTGCCAGCCATCTTGGAGGTGTAACCAGAGATGAAGTGGAACATGGTCTGGTTGCGGTCCAGCTTGGAGATGGGAGGAAGGACACCGCGCGCGTCGCAGGTGAGGAGGATAATGTTGGTGGGCATGTTGGGCGACAGGCAAGGAATCTTGGCGTTGGCAATGTACTCGATGGGGTAGGCGCAGCGGGTGTTTTCGGTGAGAGTGTTATCATCGTAGTCGACGGCACGGGTGTTGGGGTCGAAGACGACGTTCTCGAGGACGGAACCGTAGCGGATGGCGCCATAGATATCGGGCTCCTTCTCAGCGGAGAGGCCAATGCACTTGGCGTAGCAGCCACCTTCAATGTTGAAGACACCGTTGTCGCTCCAGCAGTGCTCATCGTCACCGATCAGGGCACGGTTGGGGTCGGCAGACAGTGTGGTCTTGCCGGTGCCAGACAGACCGAAGAAGAGGGTGACGTCGCCGTTCTTGCCCTCGTTGGCGGAGGAGTGCAGAGTGAGGACGTTGTGCTTGATGGGCATTTCGTAGAAGAGAACGGTGAAGACACCCTTCTTCATCTCACCGGCGTACTCGGTACCGAGGATAACCATCTCCTTGGCGGCAAAGTTGATGGCGACGGAGGTGGCAGAGGTCATACCCTCAGTGAAACGGTTGGCGGGGAAAGTACCAGCGTTGTAGATTGTGTAGTCGGGGTGGAATCCCTCCAGCTCCTCACGGGGAGGACGGATCAACATGTTGCGCATGAAGAGGGCATGGTAGGCACGGGCGCAGATGACGCGGACCTTGATGCGGTACTTCTCGTCCCAGCCGGCATAACCATCGACGACATAAATGCGATTGCGGGTGTTGAGGTAGTCGACAGCGCGCTCGCGGTTAATCTTCCAGACCTGGTCATTTTGTTAGCAGCTGGTATCTGATGGAAAGATCTGATAGATAAAATGAGAATCATGAGAAATGAAGCAACCACGACTTCCTAATTCGGCAACTGCCAACTTGGCTAATGAGAGCGTGCCCATTGGTCGAAAAACAAGAGTGGGGCCGGGGGAAGAAAGGACGAACCAGCCGGGACGAGTCGGAAGAGCAGCTGCCACGAGAGGGCACGAGGACAAGCCGCGCTCCGCTTATACTCGGCTGTTTCGGTTCTGCGGGGCAACGCCAGTGACGAGTGCGGAAAAGCTCTGGACCACAACTTAGGCAAAAAGAGTAGAAACTCGCAACCAGCCGGAGAGAGCCACCACCACAGCCTAGCAGGGGAAAAAAGCTCCAGGCTTGTCACATGCGCTATCCGATGCGGGGTTGCATCATAGCCTGGACGGCAGCGTCCGGGATGCAAACAAGGCAAGGAAAAAAAAAGGTACGAAGAGGCAAAAATAGATAGGCAGCGACACCCCAGCCCGCAGCAACACTGCGCGGCTACATTGGCTCAGCCCTGGCTAATCAACGTCGCTGCAAAAGCAGAATGCAGTCCATTGAGCTGCACCGCCGCCCGCATTGACCCATTTCAGCTAGACTGTATGCAGCCTAAAACAGACCACCAAGATGTCGCGTGCCACGCCTCAAGACGCAGAAGTGAAGAAGGAAAGAAATCGCATGCAGTAAAATAAAAAAAACTTACTTCGGGAGTCATGGGCTTGTTGACGGGTCCCCACCAGATGTCGTCTTTTGAGGAGTCCTCGAGGACAATTCGCTTGTCGAGAGGAGAGCGGCCAGTCTTGGCGCCAGAGTAGGCAGTCAGAGCACCCGAGTCGGTGATGGCGGAGCCAGTCTCGTAAACCTTGAGTGGCAAGTTAGTTTTATGTGTACGTGGCACAAAAGCTGAGTACAATGGGCGGGTGCTGCGGCCCGGTCTGGGCCTGCCGTGGAACGTACAAGTGCATCTTCGTAAAGAGCGGCGACGGAAGGGTTGTGAATCTGCAGTGGCAATGTAAGCAATTGATTGTATAAGATGTTGAAGTTATGATTGGTTGACACCACTTACAATAGCGACATGGTCATAATCAATGTGAGCGGTCTCGTGAAGCTCCTCCTCAAGCTCGGTGTGCTCGCGGTGAGGCCTGAGTTTATGTTAGTGACTGGGATAGAAATGCGTGATGAGATGAGACCAAGACATACTGAACACCACCGGGGTGGAGGGAAGTCTTGTTAACACTGTTGGAAATCACTACACAGAGTCGTTAGTATGTGGGAGGATGGGAGGGAAAGAATGAAGATGGCAGAGTATGTGCAATTGCCATGTGAATGGAAGGAAGGTAGTAACGTACTCCTGCGCAAATCCGGACGGCGAGCTTGAAGAACAGATCGAGGGCCTTTGATGGTTGGATCAGGATAGGGAGAAGCAGTTCTGATGACGGGGTCCATGGCTATTAAAGTAGTTTCGGGAACGGGCCTCCACACGGACTACTTTTGAGTTTTCTTCTTGTCGTGACGGAGCAATTGCTTGGATCTTCAGCTGCTTGGGAACAAACGTCTTGAGCCGGGGCAAGTCAAGCGGGGGGGTGTGGATAATGGGACCAAGTGATTGGGCCGCAGGGGCAAGGGTGGACAATTGAGGAAGCGGTGGGGGGGCGTGTGCAGAATTATGCAAACGATCAGGTTGAAACGGTACGGGACAGGTACGGAGGACCGAGTTGGACGGAGGGGAAGAGGGATGGATGGAGGAAGGGTGGAAGAGAAATTTGGGCTTCAGTTCCGGGACGTATTCGAACGAGTTGCAAGGCTCGGTCCACCAGCTGTGGAATCGGTCGGGAGATTTGACTGGGGGTGAATAGAGCAAAAAAAAAAAAAAAAAAGTCCTATGATGTGCGGTGGGTGTATGAAGTTTTTGTTTGGTTGTTGCCAGGTAGCTTGGTTGAACTAGTGCCACAAAGAAAAGTTTGTATTGCGTAAAAGTTGAAGGGGGTGTGTCGTGGCTGTGAGACGGAGGAGCAACTGGATCGCAACTGGGGGTCTCTATGTGAGAGTGGGAGGAAGAAAAGGAAAAGGTCTACGATAAATATCAGGGGCAAGACGAAGCATTTAAAAGAATTTGAAAATTGAGACTTGGCCACCGATACTCCGAGAAGCGGAACAAGAGAAAAACGGCAATGAAATAAAATTGTAAGCCGGGCAAATCAGACTCGGAAAGCAGCAACGTGATGCTGTTTTCGAATGTGTTCCGGGAATTCCAGTGTAAATGGCAGCTACCGGAGGCGGAAGGGGGAATTAGAAAAATAAGCTGCCTGTCCTGCTTTGTGGAGTAAAATTGACCCTAGTTACGCGGGGACTGGGGCTGTGACTGGCGCCAAAGAACAAGGCGCCGGGGGGGCCACGATATTATACCGGAACAAGAGGTTGGGCCAGACTCTCAATGAGAGCAGTCGAGGCTCGTAAATGGGCCTTGATGTTTGAAGGACTCTCGAGTTTTACGTTGATTTCCCGGAAGGACATGTCATGTACCAAGCAAGCAAGCAAGTTGTGTGGATTTTATCCTGATACTGTCTTCGATTTGAAGTCTTTGCGTAACAGTTGCACAGTGATGAAGCTGATGGCAAATAGGACACAACTCACTGAAAGCAGCTGGATGAGACAGGGCTGTGTGGAGTTTGACGCTGAGACAAAAGGACATGGAGTAAACTAAAAGGAAGTTGCTCTTTTTGGCAGTTGGATTACAAACTTGTATGCAGATACCAGTGTAAGTATAGCTGCGTATCAAACAGTACGACAGCAAGTTGCTGTCCTCACCGTAGTTGTCTCGATCGATCGCCTAGTGGCTGGTGTGGTGGTGGGAATGAATAAGCGGGTAACTAAACCGTGACAGCTGTGGCTAGTTGACACCCATATCGAGAATACACCGTACCCTACATGAGCTTCGTCTGATGTAATTAGGTCAACTGAAGAGGTCATTGTTGCGCAACGGCATGCAGCAAGGACAGATGAACGAGAATATGGTCGAGGGCCAGGTTTAACATGTCTTGGGGTTGGAAGCAGCTGCTCGATTACACATTCTAATTGATGCAGCGGCAAGATGGTTCGCGATAGAGTATATTCAAGATAATACGACTGGAAAGAGCTGTGACTATGTTCTAGTGGCGAAGAAGCTGGTTGACTGTGTAAAGATCGTTCTACGAGACGATGTGTTGATTGACGATCCAAAATCAACAGTACCCTTGCCCACGTCCATTGCGGGTTAAGCGCAGATTAAAGAACATTCATTTTTCTTACATTTTTATTCGTGCCATCAAATTTTGTCGAATTTATTGTTTAATGCAGTCCATTTTCGACCCTTGTATCTGCCAAGAGTGGCTGAAGCAACAGCTGTAATGTTTGTACCATCCACGAGGCCGCCACATTTTGGGTGGGCAAAAAGAGTACGCTGGAAATGTAGTCATCGTGAGCTCCGAGTCGGACCACCGATCTAACTAAGCGACGGACGGGGAAAGGAAGGGGGTAATAGAACGAAGGACCAACATGGGAATACGATAATAACAACCTTGCATTCGTACGTCTCGTCTTTTAATCCCCGGTCAAATCGTCACGAGGGGACCCAAAAAGCAAATTGCAATGGCTGGCACAACGCAAGACGAAAACGTTAGCCGTGCCCAGACCCAGGTCTGGATTTCTCTTTTCGTCAGATGATGGGCGCCGAACCCGAGCTTGGACTCCGGGGTGGGCGGCCGCGGGTTCCACATTCGCATATGCACTTTGTTTCGTGCAATGCAGACTTTTTGGCGTCGAATAATAAATGCCAAAAATTTCAAAAAAAAAATGAAGAGGGAGAAAAATGTGCAGGAGATTGGAAGAGAATCTCATGTAGGCACCCCTGCAAATTCTGGAACTTGACCATAAGATTTGGCAAGGCAATAATTACAGGGGCGAGTCGAGGCACCTACCAATATGCACCCAATTTCAGCCCAAAGTCCGATTCATACTCCTTTCAACAAGGTATAAAAAAGAAGACAAGATATATGAATTTTCATTAAAAACTGAGAAAAGAAAATAAAAAGAAAATACATCACAGGAGTCCTTTGTGTTATTCAACAACACATTATAATGTGTGCATACATGGAGGTGTTGCCGTCGCACCAATCACTTTGCAAGTAAAGACAATGGCGCTGTCCAGGCATAACCAGTGGCAAAAGTTATTTTTAATGGGTCCCGTTTTAAATGCCTGTAGTCCACCTGACCGCTACACTATGTAAAATAAAATAAAACAAAACATTGCCAAAAACAAAAAAAATTGCCTACAACCATTATTATTACCTGCTGCAAGGAATGAAGAAGAAAAAGTCTGGGGCCGTCAACCCGCTGCCCAAGTGGCGCCCGCTAGACGAGCCCGCCGTGGGGTCTAAGCCACCGAGCTGCCTATTCTTGGGCACGCACATGGTCAAAAAGATTTTACAAGGCTATGAGTTGTAAAATGACAACTTTCAAAACCGAATCAGTGCGTGCAGGAATGGAACAAGGTACATGTATCTTGCCAAACTTGAACGAAAATTCTACAGCAACTTTCACGGGACTTTGCGGGCATCTGGACAACTTACAAGAAGCCCGCCCTAGCCTGAAATGCTACAGCGCCGTTGCACCCTAGTCCAGCAATGCACAGTGGGTGGCCCAGTGAGTGGCTCAGTGAGCAGCCCACTGGAGCTGCGCTAAAACTAAGCTCACTCATCCCACTCTGCATCCATTGGTGCTCCCCGCAAAGCCAAGCTCTTCCAGGGCGGACCAGCGCTAGAAACTCAGCGCCTGCACACGCCCCCTCCCCCCCTGTAACTCGACTACCCACTGGGTATGTACGTGACTGGGGATCCGTCTTTGCGGCTCAATTGCCACGCTACCGTTCCGAGTTTTCACGAGAAATGGAACAGGCAAGTAAAAAATATATATCAATGATGCAGCTTCAACTGTGATTAACGGTGCTAGCGCTAATTGCCGGTAAACTCATTGGCTGGGAGTGGGTAGGGAGTTTCTGACCGATTTGAACAGTCTGCAATGCAACTGCAACCCCACGGCTTGCGCCGGCTACAGGTGCTTTACAGGTCCAGTGCAGCAGATTTTGTACTTGCTTCTACTGGTATACTTGGTGCCTCGGCATCATTGCATCAGGTAACAGGAAGAGAATGAAACATGGGGAGACACTAAGTCAACTCCTTGCTGTTCCGTCCCGTCTCGGCTCACTTTTGCCGTGATCGAAGAGAACAGAAAATACCCAGAATATCTGATACAGGTTTCACCGAATTAACCGATGCCGTACTGGTTACCCGTCACTCGCGCGCCTGTAATACTTTTGCGGGGTGTCATGGGGGCTTTTTGAAAAGTAACTTATACGGAGCACCTCTTGGTTCCGGCTTTGCCCGGACTGATGATTCAGACGTTTTCATCATCTTGGCCCTGCGTGCCATGTAGTGAAAATAAAAATAAAATAAAATGAAAATCCACAGCAAAAAAACTTCGTAAAAACGAGGATATGTAACGGGGCGTGTGTCTACCATGTAAAACGGTTCCAAGACTTGATGTTCTTGTGTGCATGTATTCCTTTTTCTTTTCACGGCTTTATTCCGTATAAGTCCTCCGACTAAGCCGCTGCTGTGCGGCTTCAGCCTCGTAACTTCCCACCACATTCACCTATTTATTTGCTAGGCCATTGATGTTAGTGTAAGCATAGACAATTTGTTAAGCATGTGCCACTGCCTACCCGACAAGATGTGTGCACGCCACGCTCTTTTCTCACTTCTGCCACTAAAATTTACTTTCTTCGTTGCTTTTGCCACCCCTTGACCCCTTTTTATTCTACGAGGCGCGTTCTTGTGAATGACTTGTCTTGTTGCAATTGGCGCGGCCGCACAAACCCAGGGTTGCGTTACCCAACCAACGCCACACCCGGCCATGGAATGGCATCACAAGGACGTGCTTCTGAGCTGTGGTGGCGTTTATTATGCAAAAGGTAATGTGTTGTTCACCTCTTATTTGTACCTTCTTCGATGCTTAGATAGACTTTTGAGCTTTTTTTTTTCGGGGTGTACAGCGTCCAAGTCGTACATTTCAGCTCTTAGAGTCACATTGCATTTTTGCCACTTACACTCCATTCCAGATATAGACCCTGCTGCAAGTCTTGATATCCTGTAAGATATGCAGCTGGCTCGTTACAGAAAGTCTCGGCA
This sequence comes from Zarea fungicola, assembly GCA_900169235.1. Lineage (NCBI taxonomy): Eukaryota > Fungi > Ascomycota > Sordariomycetes > Hypocreales > Cordycipitaceae > Zarea > Zarea fungicola. The sequence goes on along the minus strand of FWCC01000124.1, from coordinate 276,720 downwards.
GGGAACATCCGCGCATCGCTATTGCATACACATGCAAGTCAACCTAACCTTTGCACACTCTGGATTCGGGCAGTCAAGGCTTAGTCTGCCCAAAATGTACTGATCAAGACCGGATAAGCCAATACACTCCGCAATCCATCCCAGTGATTATGTATTATGAACTGAAAACCCAAAGGTCTTGCGAACATGCATATTACGGCCCTTTTCATTTGTCGTCGAAGCTTAATACAATTCCCCAGCTTTTCAATCTTAGCCACAGAATGGAGACTACCAAAAAAACCCAATCTCTTCCACACCAAATCTTGCACACATCGACGCCAGGCTATCAGGCACACATGCACACATCTCCATATCAAAACTCTCACCGACTGCCGAGTCTAGCGTTTTGTTCATGTGTATCAATTTTAGTAACAAACCGTCTATTACCGGGCTAGTCCGTTTGTAACGACCGTTTTCCCATGCTTTCACCGCACACCCCTTCTCTGCCCGTTCCGTTACCTATCACGACAGTTTGGTCATCACCACTTTCCTTTCCTATCTCCCAACCCGTCACTGCACTCTTTGATAACCGTTCTTGTCTCACCTTGTCGTCCTTGCCCACACACCCCAAAGCAAGTGCCTAATTTGATCGCTCCTTTCCCTCCCGATCCGAGGCATGCACATACATATGGCATCAATTGAACCTGCAAAGTCGCACTCTGCAGACCTTCTTTACCAATAGCTGAGACCGTACTTTTCCCTATCATCTCCTATCAGTTTGTTTGCGCTTTCCCATCGCGCACTACCTAATCAGGCAACGTCTTTGATACGCCAAACCCCGGCTACCGGCCCACAGCCACTTGCACATGTCAATTCTTCTTCCCGAGCCAGACCAAAGCAGAGGGCAAACCGCTCCTACTCATCCCGTCCACGCCGTTGCATGTATCAAAAAATAAAAATAAATAAAAATAAAATACAATCAATAATTGATCAAGGCACACACCCTCCCCTGGCAGAACGTGGGACTACGTACATAAACTCCCACTAAAAAACAACCCGCTGCTGTCCACTCCAGTCCACAGACAGCCCACTAACAATCCACCCCGCTAAATAAGTGTAATGCGCTCCCTCTTACCTGACCAACTGACGAAGCAGCTTTCTGGCAGAGCCTCCCAGGCACCAATTGAACTATTTGGGGGGTGGTTTCGGTTCGCGGCAGGGAGAAGCTTCTGCGGTCGTCTCTGGCTCTCCCGGCTTATTTTCGTCGTAGACGACACTTTCGGGATTCAATGCTCAACTTGCGTCTTGAAAATAGGTTTTCTGCTGCCCAACCCTTTCTCCGTATACTTCCGAAGCAGTTTTACATACCATCAGTCGACTCCATACAGCTGATTTTTAGTTTCGTATTTGATTGATAATTTTTTAATCATTAGCCCCAAAACATGTCTCTGTTTTGTTTACTTGAGGTTATCGTCAGCAGTATTGGTTCCGGTCAGGCCCGGCTGCACCTGTTATCAGTACCTTTGCCGAACGGCTCCCAAGGCCAAATAAATTACATATTTCCTACAGTCTCGAGACGTACCAGTATATATTCCTTGTTGGCTTTTTCAACTATTGGCCCCGTTTACTTTTTTTTTTCTTTTTTTTGGCCCAGCCTCGTTCACGATACTGCCCCAAAACACGGCAAATGCAGCCCGGCTCCGGCCTCTTGCCCCGCTTCCGGACTTCCGGCTCTAATGCCCCGGTCTCCCGGTCTGAAGTGCTTCTGAGAAGTTACACAATGCTCAACACATATAGGCTAGCATCTATTTGCCGTTTCATCGTATGGTCTTGAAAAAAAACGTCCCTTGGTTGCCTATGTAGCTCCGTAAGATTGTCTATCCACTACGGCGCTGAGCTCGGCAACATCGATTCCGCCTCAACCCCTTGATGTTCATGCTTTTCGACTTGGTTCCCATCTCCTTCTCATGTATTCGTCCAATTTATATCCCGTATATCATATCAATGCTCATCCTCATACTCGTCGTTTAAGCTTCCAGGATCAGCTTTGTAATCTTACCAATGGCAATCGTTTGTCCCTGTAAACTTGTTAGCGTCTTGTTCTGGCAGCTTTCGCAATCATCTCATATTTACCTGGTCACGGAGAGTGAAACGACCCATCTGGGGGTAGTCCTCAAAGCGCTCCACGCAGACGGCACCAGCGCCTCCAATAACTTGCATGCGAGCAATGATACTATCACCCTTCTTGGCGTGGGTGGGAGGCAATTTGCTCTTGCGGTTGGTGCCCTTCTGCAGCTTGTGCAGTAAGGCGGAGAATGTCACCTCTTCAATGGCAGAGTGCACGTGCAGGACGCAGTTGAAACCAGACGTCAAGATACTCTTGAGGTCGAGGATTCTGATTTGCGCCTCAAACTCGTTGACGCAGTGAACAAGACGCTTAGGGGAGCACAGCACGAAACCGGGCAGAATATCTTCCTCTTCGATACCCTTGAGACGCAGTCGAACCTGGTCACCGCACTGCAGCAGAGAAACCTCCTCCTCCTGCTCTCCGTAGAGTGCAGAGGTCTCTACATTCTGCTTGCGGGGCATCATGACAAGACCCATGCCCTTCTTGATCACACCTGCCTCAATCTTGCCGTCGACCATGGTTCCGAGATCTTTGTACTTGGCATTGACAGGCATCATGAAGGGGGCATTGACCTTGCGCTCCAGTGCCGACATGCCGTCAAGATATTCCAACAGAGACGGCCCGTCGTACCAGGGTGCAACGCCCTTGGGGAGACGATCCTTAATGTTCATGCTGGTTTGAGCAGCCACCGGCATGAAGAAGACGTCATTCTTGAGGTTGTAGCCGGTACCCTTCAAGAACTGGGCGAGCTTGGTTGTGCATTCCAAAAAGCGGTCATGCGACCACTGCACTGTAGGATCGTCCATCTTGTTGATAACGACAATGAGTTTGTTGACACCCTGAGTCTTGGCCAACATGGCGTGCTCTCGGGTTTGACCACCACGCTCAAAGCCGGTTTCGTATTCACCCTTTCTGGAAGAGATGACCAGAATGCCGACATCAGCCTGAGAAGCACCACCAATCATGTTGGGCACATAGGTCTTGTGGCCAGGTGCGTCCAGAATACTGTATCTGCGCTTCTCCGTCTCGAAAAAGCCACGCCCAACCTCAACAGTCTTACCCTTGGAGCGCTCTTCCTTGGTCAGATCCATGACCCACGACAGGTACCAAGTCTCACGACCAAGATCCTTGGCCTCCTTCTTGTACTTGTCCATGGTACGCTCGTCAACCATACCAGTGGCATAGAGGATGGATCCGCCCAGAGTAGACTTACCAGCATCAACGTGACCAATGAAGATAATGTTGACGTGCTCCTTGCCGTAGATTTCCTTCAGAGTCTCGTCGTCAACATCAGCTGTCTGTTCCTTCACAACGGCGTCGACTTCGCGCTGAACCTTCTTCTCGGTGGGCCCAGATGGGCTTGAGCGACCAGATGAGGGGGTGGGTGATGTACGTCCGCTGGAGGTGGTAGTTGTCTCTCCGGCCTTTTCGATGGCCTTTGCGGCGGCGGCTTTCTTGCCTGCGTCAGGCTCGTTGGAAGGCTCTGGCTTAGGCTCGGTCTTGGTCTCCGGTTTAGTTTCAGTCTTTGCTGGTGCAGGAGATCCGCCAATGGAGAGCACCTTGGCCTTTGGTTTGGCAGCCGTGTCGCCACCAATGCTCAGAACTTTTGCGCCTACTGGTTTCGTAGCAGCAGGCTTGGGTGCGCTGGCAGCTGCCGTGGTCGTTTGAGCAGCTGGTGCTCTTGGAGCCTGAGCCTGAGCCTGAGCCTGCTGGCCCTGGCCATATTGTGGGTAGCCTGCTTTGTGTGTGAGTTATGAAATAATCGGTAAGCATAGAGTGAACTGCATACCTTGCCCTTGGTTGTATCCTTGACTGTAGTTGCCGCCATAGCCCTGCTGCTGGTTGTACTGGTTCCATTGCTGTCCGCCTTGACCTTGGCCTTGGCCGTACTGGGAGTAGTATCCTCCCTTCTGGTGGTACTGCTGCGGCTGCTGATATTGTTGACCATAGCCTCCACCGTACTGCTGCCCGGGCGTGAAAGAAGCTGCGCCAGGCTGGAAAGATGCTGCACCGGGCTGGAAGGAAGCGATGCCAGGCTGGAATCCGCCACCTTGTTGCTGTTGCGGCTGGTTCGGCGCATTCACATTGAGCTGGCGTTGAGCCTGGCGCGAAAGGTTCTCGTCCTGAGCCGAAGGGTCATCTTCCCAAGAGTTGAGGTCCGCCATGTCTGTACCGGGAGTTTGTATATGTATTTGTTTCGACTGGTGGGGTGGGAGAAATTTGTTTCGCTCTGCTGGCTACAAAATCGATCGTTTCGTCAGAGGTCGTAGAACACGCCACAAGCAAAGTTTCTTTGAGCGGTGATGAGTACTTTTCCAAGAAGCTAAGACCTTCAAGCAGAGTGGTGACTCGGTTTTGAAGGCTGGCTGCTGTTTATGCCTGGGCAGAAGAGGTTGCGTTGTGAAAATTCGAGCCCCACCAAACAAGTCGCGGGGAGTCTGTGGAGGGGCAGTACAGTAAAGTGCGCACTACTAAAATATGTACATACTACTCTTCTTCTTACACGCCTACAACTACAACAGATGCGGTAATAATATTCCATTCTTCCTAACTCGAGTAAATTAAATGAGCTAGATTTTCAACTTTTATTTGAGTCGACTGGTAGTTGCCGATAGGTCACCCTCTTGTCAAGCTCACATGGCGACACCAGGCGGTGGCGGGGCAGGTTTTCCTATTCGCACTGTACGTGAACTGGTCGTTTGCTCCCAAGGCAGCAGTTGCAGCAGAAGCACAACCATGCCGGAGCAGTCATCGGTATCACAAGCTATGGTTTAAATCTACTCAAATCTCTTCGTAAGGCAATACCACGTTATGCATTGAAATGGAGCAGTTTCTGTCACTGGTCGGCATGCAAGCAGTAAAACTCGCTGTCAGATCTGGAATCGCCTTGACGTCGACCTATGCCTTGAAGCAATATTCCACTTTTCTAAAAACAGTTGACGATGACCAGCTGTATGTTGAGTTTAAGGCTCTTAAAGATGCTCTGGATCACAGAATTAAAGTCGTTTGCATTCCCTAACCGCCGCTGCATCCAACTTAGTAGCTAACAGCTAAGCCAGATTATCACGCCAGCCATAGACTTGATCGAACTGAGATCTGGGCAAGGAAACAGTTCTCTAGAGTCGGCGGTATCTCTAACAACATCACTGCAAAGAGATATCATTTACCTCGGCCGTAAAATCGCGTCCCTAGCCATTTTTCGGACAGAATATGCAGCGGCCAAGCACATGCTGGCCGACATCAAGGGGCTGATTGACAGAATAGACAGCAGTATACCGCTTCTTCAGCTCGCTATTTCGGCCTCTGGAGAAAGTCTCTCAACCCAACTACCAGATTCTGTGTCACCGTCTCGTATGCTACAGGCTAGCGCATTTCTGATGATTGCTGATACCCAGTTTAAAACAAACCCTCGAAAAACTGTCCAAGTTGGGCCAGAATTCCTTGTTTCAGTATACATGATCTTCAAGGGCTACTCATGTACACATAATGAAGATCATCCAAATCAGAGCAACTTTAAAAACGCTGGTGAAACGGAACTACGGCAGCCTGTTTGGCAAGAAGTATTACATAAAGCCCGACTCCGACTACACCGCATGCCCAGCCAAGAAATCCGGAAACGCGAATTAGACCCTAGCGTCCATGCTGTGGGATATTTGTATGCCTTTGAGATAATTGAGGACAAAGATGACGGGAGACTGCATGATGACACAGAAGACTCCCAAAGAGCTAACGGTACCGACTTGATTCCTGTCTCACAAATCTCAAAACTGTTCTATACCAACTCCGCAGCAATTCTCAACATAAAAAGCGATATGGGGGCTAATAATACACCAATTCTGCTAATCAAGAGAGAGTTAGATCGCAGCGACTCACTTGCAGCCAGCAAGACATCGGACGAGGCAACGCAGCGCCACACGGAGGGCCAGCTTTTTGAACAAACCAGTCGAGATACGCAAAGAGACTGCAGTGACGCCGGTGTCTCAGTTCAGCAACGACACTCTAATTTCCCATCATACCTCGATCCAGAGTGGATAGCATTGGCAATGTATGCGGCAGATGAATCTAACGGGAGTCAAGATGACGACAGTGAACCTGATTCCTTGGAATCGGACTACGCCGCAGACGTTGATTCTAGTGATTTGCACACAGTAAATGACAATTTTGTTGGGCAACTGCAATCACTCTCCCTGAATTACGCTTCTACAGACTCGCATCAGTCTGCAAGCATAGATGATATATCAACACCACAAGTCACGGCTGCTAGCGTCGGCGAGTTTGCACCAAGCGACCCATTTCACTCAGTTACTACATCGCTCTCCCTGTTAGAGCTACTAATTCGGCTGGCAGTCCTGCAAGAAACACAGCAGCAGTCGCATCTTTCTATTCCGGATCATATTATCACATGCTTCTTAAGCGGAGGTCTGAGATCATATGCAGTAAACGAAAAATAGGACGCTTCAAATGATCATGGAAAATATAGTGTTATGGAGAGGGCAGCCTGGCCCAGGGAGTGCATGAGGTGCGGATATTTCCGAGAGCGCCCCCGATTGTATTATACATGTCAAGTAATTTCAGCGAAACCACCAATTTACAGACCCATTTAGATCTCCCAATGACCCCTTGCTTTTAACAGAGTGCCACCAACCCTCTGGGATGAATAAGGCATCGCCAGCATCCAGTTCTGCCTCAACCATTTCTTCTATTGGCCTTTCAGGCTGCCAAACTGCCTCACGTAGGACCTCGCGCTCCTCGCCTTCCATCATCTCTGTGCTTCTCATGCGACTGCTGCCTTGCTGTCTAAGCTTGATTTGAACCCGAAAGTACAATTGCTCCCCAATTTGTGGGGGCAGCAATCTGACCATTTTCTGGTTGTGAAGCTGACAGAACAAATTTGGGTTGGGGTCCCGATGGAGTGGTGTATACGTGGGTTCAGTGCCTATCCAAACTGATGAGCTATAGATATCTCCTTTGCCAGCTTCCAGGACCAGCTTTGGTGTTGGTAAATCGTGCTGTAGATCCGTGGGAAGGTCGGCCAGAAGTGATTGGGCAATGTAAAGCTCAACTGTACTTTCTCCTGACATTTTCCTGCTCTGATTGAATTCCAATGCCAGCTGCAATAGTTTCAAAGGGGCGAATACCTGGAAGAAGCAGCCGGTCGGAGCGGCAGCCAATGTCGAGTGCAGAATCCCAGCTATTATCTGATCTCCCACATCTTTGCTAACCATCAGTGAGTCGCAAAATAAGTTTAAAGCCTGTGATTTTGCCACTGATTCTGCCACAATCTCATAGGGAAAAGGTAATTGCTGAAACTCTTGCAGGTATTTTGACAAGCCCTGTGACACCGCAGCATCTGGACTCCTTTTTTGAAACCATTTTTCTAGCGCCGGTATTGATGTTGTCGGTGACCCTTTGTCTTTTCTGAATAGCAGTGGTGTTTTCTGAGTAAATGCGCCTGTCTTAAATGATTGAATATCGTCGAGTTTGGACTTCCAGTCTCGTATCTGAACAGGGAGTACAGTAAGTCTGCGGCTCGCGGAGCTGTGGAACTGTCTTGCCACCGAACAGCGGGCAGATACACAAAATTTCATATCTGCCAACCAAAGCTTAAATCACAGAAAAACATGTTAAAAACTTGTAATGATGTAACTATTTTGCTTTGCTGTCAAATGTGTTCAGCATGGCTTCCTGCTTCGAGTTCGGGTTTTGCGGAAGCCGGGTAAACCAAGCCTCCGCAGGCAGCTTGGGTGGAATTCTGGCAACTGGCGCCCCTCCCCACGCAACATCCCACCACCACCACACTTATCAAAACGCCAATTTACGCAGCTTCAGCAGCCTTATCCCACCAGCCCAAACCCCGCGGGTGGCCTTGATCTGTCTCTTGGACGGTGCGCACGACTGTATACATTAGAGGAGAGCGATTTTGTTGCGGATTTACGCATTGGATTGCGCGGGAGACCAAGTGCGCTCCGAGCCCTTCGCGTATACTTGCACAACACTCATCAGTAACACTCTGAGACAAACTGGAGCTTCGACCAACCACCACGACCGAGCTTGCGAATCTCGAGTCTCTGCGAGCCTTCTACCGTGACCGCTTATCCAACTTATCACAAGGCGCCATGTCGACCTCATCGGCTGCGCCGGAATCATGGATTACGAGCTTTTGCTCATTGCTTGGGCATGAATATTTCGCAGAGGTGTCTGAGGACTTTATCGAGGACGACTTCAACTTGACCGGTCTGCAGACTCAAGTGGACATGTACAAGGAAGCTCTGGAGGTAAGCTTGTGGCATGTGCAAGAATTTTGTTCTTCAGACCATTCTAACACTCAAAAAAGATGATCCTCGACGTCGAACCCGAAGAAGAAGACGAAGATCTGGACGAGGATGAGGAAGACTATGATAATGAATCTGCCATGGAGCATGGATCCCGATTTGGAAACGAAAGAAGGAACCATGCCCGAATGGCAAGTGACCTTACCGTCATAGAATCATCTGCCGAGATGCTGTACGGTCTTATTCACCAGCGATTTATTTGCTCACGGATCGGAATACAACAAATGTGCGAAAAGTACGAGCTGGGTCACTTTGGCTCCTGCCCCCGCACAAACTGTGAGCAGGCGCGCACTTTGCCCGTCGGCCTATCTGATATCCCTGGCGAGGACACCGTCAAGCTCTTTTGCCCGGCCTGCCTCGACGTCTACGTGCCCCCCAACAGCCGTTTCCAGACTGTTGACGGCGCATTCTTTGGCCGTACTTTTGGTGCTCTCTTCCTCCTGACATTCCCCGAGTACGACCTCACCAAGCGCGGCTCGGATGTACTGACACCAGCCACATCTCGAGTCTATGCCGACGAACCCTACATGAACGGTGTTGTCGCCAAGAATATCGCCCCAGGCCTCGGTGAGGGCCGCATATACGAGCCCAAAATCTACGGCTTCAAGGTATCCGAGCGCGCTCGGACGGGCCCGCGCATGCGCTGGCTGAGAGAACGACCCGCCGACGAGAGGGAGCTTGACGAGGCACGCTTGTACCTAGAACAACACCCAGAGGATGAGGACGAGGATGAGGCGGGTGCTGGGGCCAGTACGAGCCGTGCCATTGTGCGCAGGCGGCCGCCGGGCAACGCACGCCTCCAGCAACGACAAGCGCAAAACGGTAGCCCCATGGCATTGTCGGCCAACGGCGCTGAATCCGAGCTGTAGTATAGTCGAAGGCCAATACCGCGAGGCCAACTTTCTGCCCTGCCTTCCCGTTTATATCGCCAAGCCCCTGCGCACCGCGTTCGTTTCGCGCGATGAGCTTAAAACCTCGTCATCGATTGTAAGAGCCGGCAAAATGAAAGACTCGAGCGGAAAAGGGTGGCGTTTCTGAACAAGTCCCCCCCCAAGGGACAACCAATGGCGCACCCCGGCGTAGGTGAATTCTGGTGAATAACAACTCCGTTATTCGTCAAGTGAAGAAAGTGGAGGCAACAAAACGAAGCGAGATTTATAAGAGCAAATTTTATGTTTGTTGCTTCTTCTATGCATACATACTGGGCGTTGGGACACGGACAAACTGTTGTTTACTTGTTAAAGATTTGAAAAGAAGAAGTGTAGGGAACTACATAAACCTGTTGTGGAAGCAATGATGAAAACTGAGGGAGCAGCAAACACCAATCCTTTTTAGGTTGATGAACAAGGATCATTTTTGAAGACCACCTCTTTCTTTATTCCTTGAACTCCCATCTCATATCTCTCCCTGTCTCTTTCTCCCTTTCTTTCTCCCCTCGTTTCGTTTCTGCGACGGAGAGCCATTTCATTTTCCATATTCTTATGCCGGGGGCTTTACAGTTTTTTTTTTTTTTTTGGTTAGACTTTCGGTGGCTTTCGCGTCGGTTGTTTCCCTTTATGAGGAGCAACCTCGCGGTTTGGTTCATGTCGGTGCCAGGTTTTCTGTTCGGTAGTTTTGGAAGAAGATAGTACTGATAAGCACTGGCAGGCCATAAATAGAGAGGCACAGGTCAAGCTACAGATACAATATCATTCTCATTCTTTCACTTCTTGCTGCATATCATGACCGTGGGGATGCGGTGATTGAATATAGCGTGCTAACTCGCCTGCTGACTTGGCTTCCGTTCCTCTTCAATATTTCAACTACAGGAGTTGCCAATCATTGACAGCAGCTTCAACAGCTTCAACAGCCTCAACTGACTCGATAGCCTCAATAGCTAGCTTGTTGGCTGGCTGGCAGGCGCTGGAAATAGCCTCAATGACTGGCTAGTAGGAAGGCCCTTGAGGAACCACTATGACTAACAAAGCAGGAAAAAGATCCTGACGGTGGCCGTACGATAAGCGAGTATACGACTAGCCGTACATTTATCCGTCGCCAAGGGTAGCCGTAAGTTGCTCGGCCGCCAATCAGGTTGAGTACCATCATGCATGATGCGACTGACGCACATGAAATAAAAATGAATTTTACATAGTTGGCTTTATCATATAACTAATAGTGCGTGCATGAAGTTTGGCCAGAGCTACGAGAGCCTTCAACGTCTGCCGGGGTCCCATCATCATCCTCATCCTCATCATCATGGCTCTCTCCCGTAACACTCTATCTCAGCGGCGAGCCCTTGCCAGGCGTCCAACTCGCGCTTACCCCTCCAAACCCAGGTGTCGCCAACGTCGCCGCCTTGCGCACCGGCGTTGAAGGGGCGCCATTCCCGTCCACTGGAAGTGGTGGCGTGTCTATGCGCTGTACATCCTGTCCGTCTTTGCGTGGTGGCTTAAAGTTAACGTCTCGGCCAGCACGATAAATATCCTGCAGCATAGGTTCCAGTATGCCAGCATCTTCATACTCCAAAAATTTTCTGTACAACTTAAGCGCAGTACGTGAATCTTCAATAGAGTCGTGGGTCTCCATTTGAATATCTTCTTTGAGAAGATACCAGGCAAGAAACGCAAGAGATAATTTTCGCAATCTTGACTTCAGGAAAAAGAGATCAATAGTGTCGATAATCTGCGCCTTCGGGACGTGAATGTTTATAACGCGGAAATCCTGTTTGAGGCCGTGCCCGAGAAACTTGCAGCCTAGGTTAAGTAAAACCCAGAGCTTCTTGTAGACCATTTTGAGGGGCAATAGGCTATGCTGGGAGATTCGAGGGTCTAGATCGGATTGGGTAATGCCAGAGTACGATGTGAGGTAATCGACAATCGGTTCATTGATTGTAATGTAGTCATCAACAAATGGCAAGCCTTCTTCTTCGCCCTGGCCGCGAACCACTGAAGCCCGTGCAAGTGCGTACACAATTGGTCGAATGGTTTCTCGTTCACCATCAGAGTTCATTTCGATCTCAGGCTGTCTGACGGCGACGAATTCAGTATCAAGTGCAATTATAGTATCGGGACCAGGATGTTCTGCCGGCTGCTGAAGTATCTTGTAGGTCTTGCTCTCAGGCGGATGCGGGTTGATGTCTTGATATAGAATCGACGTATCAAGCTGATCTCTCCATGTAGAATCAAGCTTATTATTCGCTTCCTTGACTTGGAATGCAATCACAGATGGCACTTTCCAAGATGGATTGAATGTTAAAGCTTCTTCCGTACTAACAGATCGAACCAAAAAATCGTTGAACAGATGCCACTGGCTCTTACCCGGAGCGTCTGATTCCGCATGTGCGACATTAATCATTGATACCAAGTGTGGCTTCTGGCTCTGTCCATTCTCGATGTTAATTGCCATTCCAACCAACGAATAAACGGTGATATTATGCATCCCCCTCTGCAAATGAAGCTTCAAGTCCTCGCCTTCGTAACAGAAGAACTGGCCTTGGTCAACGATGATGCCAATTTCCTCTGGCAGCCAGCCGGGTGTAGCCCAGAGCAGGCGATGTTCAGAGCTGTTAATGGCTGTGTTCAGAATAAGGACTGCCGGTACACTGTGGATGGTTTTCTTTGTCGCAATATTCTTATACTTGCTGCATTTTCCGCACCATCCCTTGGATGTAGTCTCTCTCTCCACGCTGTTCTTAAGAACCTGAGAGAAAGTTACTCGTGGCAGTTTCGCAACATTGGTCTGCGCTTTAGGCAAAGGGTAAAGTAGGTCGTTCACCAGGGTCGATCCAGGGCGTGTGTATTCGCTGCGACAAGAAATGCAGTTAATGGAACTAGTTGCCGACGTTGAAAGAACTTGCTCAATTGGCGCAGAAGTTCCCTCTATCAACCTGAAGTCTTGTACAATCTTGTCGAGAAGAAAGCGCGTAAGACCTTGCAGCATCATGTTGAGTGATGACCCACGCGGATCTTCCTCCAAGAGACCTAAGGCACCAGCCTGGGGCTGATTGCTAAGTGTTTTTAGCAGATTCGTCGCTTGACAGATTGATCCTTCAGCCTTTTGAAGCATATCAAACAGGTAGCCCATCTCGCAAAGCATGCAGATCTCGCTTACGCAAGACGAGGCGGCATGACGAAGAGCAAAGTTTCGGATTATAGGAATAAAGTGCATGATTTGTAGTAGTGAGTTGGCGTACGAGTTAGATATATGAATCTCGAGCCCGGAATATCTTGTCTTGTTGTAGAACCTTAAAGTCGTTAGCTAGTATGCCCAAAAAAAACATATAATCTTGAGCTTACCCAAAGTCGAAATCATCAACACCAAACTTGCTGTATTTGATCTCCACGTTTCCATACATGGCAGGGACTTCAGATTTCTTGCTTTCGATTTCAGCCTCAACGTGATGGCTGTTAGGATCTTCAGATTTATCATTGCCGCTAGCGTCCGATTTTGCTAACTCGCGCGCCTTTTCGCTGAGGAATTTGGGTGCTTTGAGGCCAGCATTGACAGATTTTGTCAAGTGTCGCGTGTCTTCCGCCTGATTACGTCTGAGTCCACGGGTGTTACGTCCATAGAGTGCAAAGCCAGTAGCTTTGAGTGTCGAGAGGAACTGCTGTTCCAGTTTGGCTGGTGGCGCGCCGACGTCGAACACCAAATCTGGCCACGCTGATGCCAGAACGTCGCGATAGTAAGGAAGGCCGATTGTGTTTAAGGGGCTTCTAAAGGTTAGCTTCGTAGGCAAAGTGATGCATAGCGATACTCACACATCAGAAGACCATTCCATTAGTGGTAAGCGCTCCTCAGGAGCCGCAAATTCAATTGGCGTTGCGAGGTCAACAAAATGGAGCTTCGTAGGTGATCCCCATAGATGAATCAGACATTCCGCATCCGTCAAGGCCATAGCTTCGCCAGAAGGTGCAATTTCAAACATACTAAGATAACTGATAACATTTGCCTGTCTGACGTTGCTGGTGTTTGGGTTCATGAGGTCAACGACGTGCATCTGGCCACTCTGTGACACGACGATACTTGTGGTAAGCATTCTTGGGTGCATGCGCACATACGCAGCTCCAGCTGGGAATGGAATTGGCGGCATCGAAGACATCTTTTTAATGTCGAAAATATTCAAAAAGGGATCCAACATATAATTCTGGCCCTGCCGAAGTGAATATCCACATGTAACAATAAAATCATGCTGTGTATCCATATCGCTGATTAGAGCTGAATGAGCGTTCCAAGACTTGACAACGGCAAAAGTGACCGGATCAAGCAGGTTCACAAGGCCCCTCTGTGTTGCGGCGCAAATATAACGGCCTCGTTTCATTTGGATGTAATGATGCTCGGTAGGTATCTGCTCATGTCAGCCTCGGTAGAATTGCAAGTGGGCAAGCCTCATACCTGCTTGACGACTTCTCCCTTATTGAGGTCTATAACAAGCATAGTGCCCTGAAGTCCAGCAGCAATTATTTCTGTAGTTCCTTTTGAAGTGAAGCTCATGCATCGCAAGTCCGACATCGACTCGTGTCTGCTTCCTTGTCAGCCGATTCTAATCTCAGGGCTGAGATACCACCAACTTGATATGCCATATTGCAGCACCTCTCCTCTGTGCCATGTGGACATCGTTGGATCCGAGAGCGATCACGCCTTTATCGTTGACCAGAATCTGTCGAACAGGTCCTTCGGAAGAGAGGAACGTTTTAAATGAGGTGTAGCGCTGCAGTTCACTGCCAAAGAAAGATGTTACACGGCCCTAATACACTGTTAGAACCTATTGCAATGGATTAGTGCAAGGATATTGTAAGAACTATACATAGTCGTTTCCAGTCCACAGAAGTTCCTGTACTGTGTCAAACGTCATGGTCGTCGCTGGCGTGGGCAGAGCATGGACTCCCGGCGGCGGGAACGGGACACGCGCAACCTAGGAGGAATTAATCCCATTAGAATTGGTTTGCTTGGGTCGGGCGCAGCCTAAACACCGGCGCGCAGGTGCGATTGCCGTGATGCGCGTCGTCGCAGAACTCGGGATTGCCAAGTACTGGAACAAAGCAACGTACCTCATCCCAATCTGCATCCATCTTGACAGACTTTACATAATACACAATATCATTCTACCAATAAACAATCGAAGCTCACTGCAATGCCACAGCGGCTTGCCAGGTGACGTGCGGGAGCGCGCGATGTCCTGATGGGTAGTGTTAAGGTTGACACTTGAGCTCCAATGTGGGAGAGGTGGGACACGGTAGCAGGTGGAGGGGTATCCATCGTGGCGGAAGATGGGGCGAGTGCTGCAGTATGCAAGCATGCTACCCTATAAAGCATGAGGGTTGTGATGCTGCCAAAAACATTCCACAATAAGCGTTCGGTAAAATCACTAACGAACTACTGTAACCGGTTTGAAAATTCTTCTGCTCTAGTATAGAAATTTAAAATTGCAAGCGGTCGCTGACAAGTAGTGTTGGACAGCGAAGGTAAGACCATGCGTGCCTAATGTTTAGAGGAGAAACCAGGCCGATTAGTATATGTCGATCTCCTCAGTTTAGATTCCACGAGTGGCATGGTCTATTATTACATGGCACTCCCCTCGCTGTAATAAAGTTAAGACAATTCTTTTTTTTGTGGCGATTGTAGGACCTGTTGCAAACCTAGGCTTCTTTATTGCATTCTTTGCTACACTCTTCCTTGTGTTCTTTAGTGTATTCTATATTCTATATTGTATTCTATATTGTGTCCTATATTGTGTTCTATATTGTATTCTATATTGTGTTCTATATTGTGGTCTGTATCATGTCGTACGGATTTCCCATCAAGGCAGTTGAAAAATGGCAAATTTTACCGACACCACTCCCCGTGGCAGACCAACCATTTCATGGTCCATTTCTACCCCAGTGGCTTCCATCTCTACCATCCATCTCGTGCCAGTCATGCGCCCAGCCTCATCCCACAGACGCTGAAAGCTCTGACGGTTGTGTAGATATGGCATGTTGTTGGTCAATGACACATCCATAGGATATAGTGTACCCATGTGTGTTCCGTATATAAAGCTGTTTTTCACTTCCGCTCTCAGCCACGTGATTAGTCGCTTGGCAATATATAGTTGTTCTATCCACGACAGCAGATGGAAGAAGCTATCGGCGTGGATGATTGTAAAGCGACCGGCAAGTGTATCCAGGCGCTTATCATCCGGGTCAAGCAAGTTGCCTGTAACAAATGCAGCGCCAAGCGTGTCCTTATCACGGAACAAGTCATACCCCAAGCTGATGAAGCGCGACTCGATATCTGCACCGCAGAGCTTAGATCCAGCTACACCGCTTGCGCGTAACTGTCTCAATGCCTGTCCAAAGCCACAACCAACATCTAGCAGACAGTCGGTAGACTTTGGAAGAGTAAGGCGAAACAAAACCTGCTGGTAGTGTGGATCTACGCCCTCGGGCAAACGTAGGAACTTCCACCTTCCGATGAACGGTTGCCGAGAAACATCCCAGGCCAACTTCCGCTAAATGACTAATTAGTGCCGCAGAAAGTTAAAAGCCAACAGATATAGCTCACAATGCGAAGTAGATGATTATCAATATCATCTGCTGGGATGCGGCTGTAATGGTGCAGCAAATCATACGCCGTGGCGCTGTAGTTGGGAGCGCCGTCAATATAGGCCCACTTCTGGAGAGCCAAGATGTCCATCGGTGGCTTGAACTGGTTTCAAGGGCCTGGGAAGAGTAGAGAGTAGGCCATGCGGTGAAATAATTGAGCGGGAAGTGCCACACGCGTCAATTTCTGGTCGATTTCATTATGTTTGGGTATTCGCCAGGCATCTCGTTGCTGACCTCTAGATCCGCTATCAACAAAGGGGGAATGGTGTGCTCACCCGGTTCGGCAGGTGCGCTCCCCCAGTCGATGGACGATGACTAAGCCGGCACCTGCCTTTGCGGGAGGTGCAGAAAAATTCTTCCACCTCCGTGGCCTGATCGCAGCACACCTAAAAATTACACGCTTCACGGCGCCGAGTTCTTCCTATTCCGTTGCGCGCGCGACGGGTCCATCGCATTTATCATCATCCGGCTTCCAGGTACAGTTCAGTGTAAGTCGGCATCGCTGCATTTTCTACCAGCGACGTATTTTGGACCTGCATTTTGAGAAATTTGTGGTTGCTGCTGGCTGTGTGAGCCTGCGTGCTAACAATGGGTTGGTAGATTTGTTGGACGCGACAGCTTGACTGCTGCCACGACTTACACGCTCAACCCGGGTATAAGTCAAAGTCGACTATTTGCGCTGCGCGACATTTTCGATCGCTATACACAATTTTTTATATTCGCAATAGGAAAGCTTTGATTTTTGGATTTTTTGGTTGGAATTGGCTGTTGTACTACTGTTGCCACAATGGGTCCCAGTCGCGATGGGGAGGCCGACGACTCGACCCTGAATTACCCTTCACCAGGAGCCGAGGGCATGGACACGGGTCCATTCTACAATTCTAACGGCCGAGACGATACACACGACCCCCATGATCCTACGGAGCATCATGCCCATACTGAACATGTCGACAGTCACCTCCATGGCCAGGATGACCAAACCCATCTTAACGGGGATGACGATTCGCAACCTCTGTCGCGGCCAGCTAACCTTGAAGAGCTGCAGCTTGCTGCGCAACTGGGCCAAGGATTGGCTGGAACTGGAATGTTACCGGCAACTGACCCTAACATGAGTGTTGATGAAGCAAATATTCGTAGCATTATGCCCCATTCAGACACGGATCATCATGGGACGCCAAGCTATGTACACGATACTCCTACCTCGGACCATATGGTCCAGCATGGCATGCATGTTGCTGTTGGTCCGGCCCTAGCCCAGTACACTGTGACAGAGGGAGGAGTTCCGCCCAGAAAACGATCCAAGGTCTCTCGTGCGTGTGACGAATGCCGGCGGAAAAAGATAAAATGTGATGCGCAGTCGGACAATGGGGACAATCCGTGTTCCAGCTGCGCGAGATCTGCCATTCGGTGTCTCTTTAGCCGCGTACCACAAAAGCGTGGGCCCAGCAAAGGGTATAGCATCGAATCACCATTATACACGTATAATGTTTACTAATACCTGCGCATAGTTACATTAAGGAGCTTGCCGATCGAATCAACAGTATAGAGAGCAAGCTCGAATCTGAAAGTGGCATGTCGCAAGACGAAATTGACAAGCTTTTTGGTGCCGAGAGACACCGTGGCGCAAACGGTGCTGTCGTGGCTGACGATTCCAGTCGCAAACGACCGTATTCCAGCATCTCCAATGAGTTCAGCACACCCAATCGTCAACTGGGATGGGGCTCTGAGCCTCGATCACTACCACCTGCACCGGTTCACTCGGATACATACTACAATAACACGTCTCTTGCACCGCAGCCTTCTGCCGTCAATGACACTCCCTCAAAACCGAATGCTGAAGATGTTGCCGACATGCACATGGAGGATAGTGAACATGTACCAAACATTGACGAAGGAGTACTAAACGACTTTCTCACATCCGTCCAGCCTTTATACCCCATCCTGGCTACAACAAAGACTCGCCAACAGGCCCTATTGGCGCAATGCCCATTGTCTGTAAGAACAGCATTCGAAATAGCGCTATTGGCTGTTGGACAGAGCACGGCGGGCGAAGTACAGCAAGCCAGCGCTCTGCTGCATGACTGGGAGAGCAGCGAGGCGCCACGCACCCGTACTACTGACATTGTGCATGCGCAAACGCTGCTTCTCCTAATTATCGACGCCGACTGGAGATCTGTATCCACTCTTCCGTTTCTTCTCTCACGAGCGGTCGGGCTCGCAAATAGCATGAAACTCTGGAAACTGCCTGCAGTTGACCCCTCGGCCGAAAAAGACTCGGATGACGCTTTGTGTACTCGCATCTGGTGGTCCCTCATCGGCATGGACCGGTGGTATGCAGCGGGCACAGGCAAACCCGCCCAGATCCCAGATAATAGTGTTGTTGCCCCAGCAGGGCTGGATGCAGTCTTGGGGGAAACCTGCTTCTACTTTACCCGTAAGTTGTCCGCTTGACAAGCAATAGCCTTTCATTGCGTGTTGCTGCAGAACACCTTTTAACATGAAAATCTACCAGGGCTCGCGAAGTTGCTAAATAGAATATCATTTGTCATCTCACACCTCCCTGCCGGCGTCGCCACCGCTGAGGAGCCTGTCGCCGCCATCCTCACCGACTACATTGAAAACTACCGTGAGGATCTCCCCGCGCACATGGACGCGGCGGCCGACCCGCTGATCCACCTTGCCTACTGGCACTGCAAACTCCTGGTCACGCTGCTCACGCCCGGTTCGACGGCGGCGGAAACTCTGTGGCCGACCAAGGAGGTGACGCATTTACTCCTTGCGACGCCGCACCTGCGCAGTCCGCTGGTGAACCACTACGTCTCTCTGGCGGCCATGTCCATCACGGAGCTGTCGTCGCGGACGGACAAGACGCGAGACGAAGCGCTGGCGCTGGCGCGTGCCGTGGTCGAAACTGGCAGTGACCACTGGGTGGGCGTCCGCGACCGGCTGTCTGAGGTGCTGCGACCTGCCACGGCAACGGCCGCCGCTGCAAACGATGATGACGTTGCAATTGCCAGCCATGGGCTGCAGCACCTGGCGGACCTAGCAACGGCGCACGAAGGGCTTCCGCCTCCTGTGGAGGCCGAAGCGGACACTGAGGCAACAGAGACGCCGACAGAAGCAGTGGCGGAGACGGCGACGGAGCCAGCGACAGAAGCAGCGACAGAAGCAGCTGTAGCAGTAGCAGCGGCAGCGGCAGCGGCATCGCTGGCTACGGGCTACCTTGAGGTGTCGTAGTTTTGACTTTTTTTTGCTGTTCTTATTTACATGTCATCACCATCTTACGCTTAAAGCATTCGCCATTTTTTTCTTCTTTTTTCTTTTACATTTTTTTTTTTGAAT
The DNA here is from genome assembly GCA_900169235.1 of Zarea fungicola. Lineage (NCBI taxonomy): Eukaryota > Fungi > Ascomycota > Sordariomycetes > Hypocreales > Cordycipitaceae > Zarea > Zarea fungicola. The sequence goes on along the minus strand of FWCC01000124.1, from coordinate 257,377 downwards.
TACAGATGGCATTTGCCATCTTTTCTCGAGAAGACAGAAAAGGGAAATGCGGCCTCTGATGATCAGAACCTTCCTTGTACTACTATCTTACGAAGAGCAAAATGGGCGACGGTATTTGTAAGGGCAGGGTAAAGAGGAGGGGAACTAGAAAAGAGGTTCATTTATCATTATCAAAATATGGGATGGTAAGAATTAATTTTTGGGAGAAGGGGAAAGGGGGGATGAATGATGGCTTTCTTGGACCTCTTAGATCAACTGTTGCTACCATTTCAGGGTGTATTATTTTTTGTAATCGGAAAAAATATGGCAAAGGATGACCTTTTTAAACTCTGGCTCGGTTCCGTTGTTGGGTACATGGCTGAAAAAAGCAATAGCGAAAGCTTTCACAATAGATTAATTTCTCTTTTCTTTAAAACAATAATTATCTCTTCTAAATTTATATCAAGCAAAGCATTCAACAATTCATTCAACATGCTAGACAAACTAATCATGATTTGCAGGTTGAAGTGTGGTGTTGGGCTTGGATATAATTCCCGCATATTGATGCCAGGTTCGCTCAGAGCGTCATCACCAAAGGAACATTTTTTTGTTTCCAATAATAAATCACTGCTAAAAAGAAAAAAAGCCACTGCCAGCACACACACCCCAATAGAAAAATGCCACCAGTAGGAGGAGGGGGATGACCATCAGAAACAAAGGAAGAAAATAACCTGTTTCTTTTCCATGTTTGAAGTCCATCGTTCACCCATGTCCAACCGTTGACGCACCCCCCTCCCCCGGAACCGCCCGTAGTTACTTCATACACCAAGCCAGTTTTTTACTGCCCCTCCCCCTCCAAGAAACACCCCGCGTTTGCCCGCTTGCCCGCGAGGTGGGGCGACTGTTAGAGGTTGCGCAGGTCGGGGTATCCGATCGGTTCCGAGAAGTTGGGGATACACTGTCCTGTGCGAGCGTGTGTTTTTTTTGTGCAGATTTGTATTAGATAATTTCGATTTCAATCCTTATCAGGGGTTTTTTTTTTTTTTTTTAATTGTTCTCGTCACCGTGGCTCTTCAAACCACGGCGGGCTTCCTGGCCATTTGTGAAAAGCCTGGCTGTCCGCTACGCCACTGCGACATATTTTTACGAGCGTTGTAACTGCGACATTCGAGGTACAGTATTCTTAGGCCGTGTTGATCCTTCTTGTTAAGCCTGGTTATGGCTGTCTTCTTCCCCGGCTTCTCCCTCTCACACCCCCGCATTTTGTCTCGATGCAACGGCTCAAAAGTCCTTGACATTTAAAAGAGGAGAAAATCACGTATGCCAAGAGGCTTCTTCAAACCTGGCTGTGTTAGTTTCATACATGGCGCAGTCACATTTTATGCAAGGAAGGGGATCCATATATTCGAGGTTTGTGTCCAGTTCACGCCGAAGCAGCGTGGTCAGTGTGGTATATTGAAAATCGATTCACTCAAGCCAATGAATGTTCTGTTGTCTTGGTTTCGTGTAGTTGACCGGGTTCAGGAGGGGGTATAATGTACTTTTGTTCGCCGTGTAAAGAAAAAGGCAATGGCCATAAAAACACCTGGTGAAGCAAAACGGCACCGGAACCGCGAGGAAAGAAAAGCGAGAAGGTGATTCTAGCCAGAATCTGTCTATCGAGAAATAAAAAAAAGCAACAGAGAAAAACCATCCGACCGACGTTGATATATGTGTACCCTTTTCATGACCTCTGCTCATAACAAGCGCTTGGTATAGAAGATGCGGCATATGAATTGCCAATGAGACAGCTTCAGCGCTGTACTATTCTGCCAAGTATGTGCAGCGCAAGAAAAGAGACAGGCTTTTGTAAAATTTGGTATTCGGCTTGACATCCCAAGAGTATCCCAGTTTAAAACCAATCCGAAAGAGAAGAAATAACTCTTTACGCACCATGCGCCGAAGATTCTATAGAGTAGAAAAGGAAAGCAAACGATGAAGCAAAAAAATAGAAATATGTGCATGGGATGATAAACAAACGTTAAAGCCAAGAAATAAAAATATGTGCATGAGATGACGAACAGACGCATCAAGCTCACTGAAGAGAAAAAAACACCAAAGAATACAAAGTAGCTAAGACGATCTCGCCTAAAGAAACTCTGCATAGAAAACGATAAAAAGCAGAAAAGAGAGAGACCACAAATAAAGGTCAAATGGCTTGATAGGATTCTTTTTCCTCCTCATATCTCATGAGCACGTTGAAAAGACGTGCCAGCAGAAAAACAAAGTGAATGTAGCCACACCACATATGAATTCCAAAAGTGTATCCCAAATAGGTCATCTAGTGAGGTCCTAGTTTATTCCCTGCCAACGCCAGAAGTAAAAAAAAAAGTGACTAGACGCCGCGAGCCGGTATATCAAATCGTTGCAAGTAGAGAAAAAAACATTTCAAGCATTATAAATCAAGTGCCAGAAGAAAAAGCACTAAATTTGCCAAAAATTGTTCGCTGTTGGGGCTCCAAGCGGGTCGGGGTTTTCATCCACCGTGGCGATGCCGTCATTATAGTTGGGCATCCAGAATGCGGGGTCTTCCTCGACGAGCGACACCCCGGAGCCGGCCATGGTAGCTGTATCGGCATTCTTGTAGAAGCTGTCGTAGTCGATGCTAGTGAGATCTGCGGAGCTAGCCATGATGTTCTGGCGGAGGAAGCTGCTACCTCCAAAGCTGTCAAGGTCGTTATCGCCTCCTGGCATAAAGTCTTCCACCTCTGAGACATCGCCAGAGGTGGATGTGGTGTTGGCGAGGTTAGGTAGCTGCTCAGAGCCACTTCCAAACTCATACCTGAAGCCGCAACCCGCCTGGCTGTAGCTGGAGGGAGTGAAATCGCCAGCGCCGCGGGTGTCGCCAAGGTCGTAGTGGCTCCAGTCGACAGACGCTGCCGAGAGGCCGGCGCTGTACATGGGACCGTCCTGGTCAAAGCCAGAGGAGCCGAAGAGATCAAACGAACCCCGGTGAATATACGAGGAGTTGTCGATTCTGGAGAGATCCAGCGGAGGCAGATTGGTACCGAGCTGGAAACTGGAACCAGACATGAGAGGTGACGCTGTCTCGGACTTGACCCGGCGTTCTCGGGCTGCAACGCTCTTGGAGCTGCTGTGCATGTCAGAGAAGCTCAGGTTCTCCACGCCAGCGCCAAGGCTGCTGGCACTGTTGGTCGAGTTGACGCGGCTAAGCTGGTAAGGGTTGCACTTTTGTGAGGCACGGTTGTGCTTGGTCATGGGCCTGTGGTGGCCGTTCTCGTCAAACATTAGGCCGCCGTCGGCGTGAATGGTATTGGCACGTCGTCGAGGCTTGAAGGGAGGCTTAGGACGGCTAACGGCCAAGGCTGCGGCCTGAGCGTCGTTGGATTCTTGCTCAGAATCGGACTCTTGAACGGTGTCGAGGCTGGGCTCCTTCTTGAGAGCGCAGGTGCATCGGCCGCCGTGGTTGCAGCAGCACGTCTCTGTAGGACGAGGGAGAAAACGAGTTAGGGCTCTGAGATTACGCAGAACAAAGCCTTGTATCGGATAAAGAATGCTCACCAGTGTGTCCGTCTACAGTAGGCTGCAGATGCGTGCACTTGCTCGTCTTTTCGCCGCAGTCGCATTTGATGTGGGCTGAGCGCGACTTGCGCATGGAGCGGCAGTGGGAGCATTGGGAAACGGGACGTCCCTTCTTGTTAATATGTTGAAGGGGACGATCTGTACAAGGGAATTGAGTTAGTTTGATGCCGTCAACAAGTAATCCGAGAGCATTCATCGGGGCTTCATCACCACCAGAGCGCGGCCCATGATCGAGGGCAGGGCTCTGCCAGTCCTGGGTTGTGCTGGACAGTGGGTGGCCGGGCTCTGTAGCGGCGCCCTTCCGGGCGCTGACAAGACTTACCAGAGTGCTGGCAATTGCTGACACGGTGCCCGCGCACGCATGCCTCGCAAGCGTACTTTTCGCCGTCAACTATCATTGTGAATGAATATAATTGTCTGCGGCGGGCAGGTGCAAAGCAAAAAGCGAGGCAAGGGGTTAAAACGGCGGCGAAGGCAAAAACCTTTCTCTTCTTCTTCTTCTTCTTTTTTTTTTTGGTGTTCGTTGGGAGGATTAAGAAGAAGCTTGGGATGGAGGAAGAAGTTGGGAAAGTGAGTCCGGAGCTGGAGGGGCGTGTCTTAGGGGTGGGTGGGTTGTGCGGCGGCCGGCGGTTGGGGGGCTGCAGCACCGAAATATAGGGCGGTAGTTGGTACCAAGTAGACACAAGGTGATGGATGGTGCGTGGTGGTAAGTGGTGTGTCAGAGGGTCAGAGGAAGGCGGGTCGAATGAGCATCGAGGTCCCCGGGCAGTGTTGTACCGTAAGGCGGGCTCCAGCGGTTGGCGTCTTGCCGGTTTTGGGTGACGGACGGGTGGGATAGAAATGGGAGAGGCTGTGATAATGGGACGGAGGAAGAATGGAGAGGAGAAAGAACCATAAGCCCTCTCTGATGCTTGGCAGATGAGAGTAATGCCGGTTTACCAAGCCTGCAGATGGAGGTACTGGTAGGTTGGCATGTAAGTTGGGCTGGTAGAGCAGGTACCACCAAGAGGTACCAACTTGATACGCTCGTAAGCTCGGTCGATACCTACTTTGGTAGGTAAAAGTGTTGGGCGGTTTGCACGTTTAAAGGAATCGGTGAAGCAATCGTGGCCGGCGAAGAGAAAAGCAAACGTTGGACGATGACCTGGGGCGATGCGGCGCGAGTTTGGCTGTTATAATAAAACCATTGAACTAATTAAAATCATACATTTGATGCGGCACGGAAAGGGACGGCCAGCACAGCGTTGACCAAGTTAGCAGGTGGCTTGCTAATTCTGTCTGCCAGGTCTGCCACTAAAAACAGGCACAACAGCACAGACAGGCAGGCAGGTGAAACTGGTTAGCTGGTCACAATCCACTGAGCTGGTGCCACCAAGAAAGGCTCCGATGTAGCAGAGTGTCGAGCCCAGTCCAGGTGGGACAGAGTTAACCTGACTGAGGTTAGCTGGCGAGCGTCCAGTGGATGCATTTTTTAGTGGGTTCCTGCCTCTGCGCTGGTGGTGGCAGACCTGGCGGTTCAGTGGCAGTTGACTGGTTGACTGGCAACTGGCTCCTTGTACCCCGTAGGAGTAAATTCTATACTGGGTACCAGCAGTAACAGGGGTGCCGTGATGATGGATGGGGGATGGGAATGGGGCATGGGGAAGAAAGCCCAGATGCTTCAACAGTCAGAAAGATGACAAAGGTGGATGGCCTTATTACGGTGTACAGTATTACAGGATCTTGAAGTAAAAAAATAATACATCGAAATCTATAACAAACCAGAAACACTTCTAGGAACGACATAATAGATGGCGGCTTTATATGGTTTACGCCCTATTAGATGAATTTCCTGTTGGCTCCAGTACAGGGCAGTCACACAGTGCGTTTCCAGGGCACTTCGGGGAGTACGGGGGTCTAATCTTCAGTTGTCCTGTTTTTTTTTTTTCATGTCCCTCGAGAAAAAGCGTGAAAGAATGGCATGGTGGAGCTCAGCTGCCGGTGGAGCCCGCTGCTTTCGACTCTACTCGCTCGTCTTTTTTCATATTTTTTTTTTTTTGGTCTTTGTCGTTTCTACCGTTCTTCAAGTCCCAACTTTTTTTTTGGCGCTTGCCCAAGTCGATGGTGTGGTGGTGCTCACAAGCTGGTGGCACGATGCAATGGGGTGGGTTCAATGTCTGCGGTGCTTCTGCACTGGGAACTAGCGGGAAACCCGGAAGAAGAAGGGGCGACGTGAGAGAGACATTGCTATGGAGAAGCCCTGGAGCCTCCACCCAACCGCTGGAGTTTGTCTGCGTGCCCCCATGTAGAGGAGTAAAATGTAACTAATAGCTTATTAGAGATGTGGTGGATATACTTTTTGGGTACCCTGCCTGCTTGCCCGTCTGCCGTGTCCTGGAGCTCGAGTCGTGGTATTTCGTTGCTGTCGATGCGCCGCTCCACGATGTTAGGAGCTTACTTCTATTGTCTGCAAGGTGCGACTTCGAATGTGTCAACATGAGGCGTCGCTGAATGGCACCATCTCATCGCTCGTGGTTGGTTGCTCAACCAAGTATTGGATGCGGCGCGCGCTCGAGTTCCTCACCTCCAAAATCGTTTCCTCCTGTTTCTTCACCAAGTGGTTGCCCGCCGTACCCTGGGTCGTCCGCCCGCCTGGCCGACTCGATGGCAAAACCCTCCCGCCGAAACAGGATCGGAATGTCGCTTCGGTAGGGGCGGTACGATGGCGGCCTGGTTCGGCCTTCTGTTCGAGCCACAGGGACTGGTGCCGGCCACGACACCCTCTTTACGCCGGCCCGCCGCAGGCGAACTATGCCATATTAGCTAACTACTTGGCCTCGACGGGGGCTGGGAGGCAGGCGAATTTCTCTGCCCTTGTCTAGCCTCGCGTCCCCAATCGCTAGTTTTCTAACGACACTGGCCCAGAAATTTGGCCCGCTGATGTCGTCAACGTGCAGGGTCGCCCTCGGCCAGTGCTGGCAAAATACGGGCTGGGATCCTCTTTCACTGTAAATTGCGAAATAGAAATGGGCTTCCAAATTCGGCCTAATCACTGTCATAAAATGAGAACCAAAGGCACACGAAAAAAAAAAGCTGGGGATGAGGAAAGGAAATGAGGAGCTGCAAGCCATGGAATCATTCAATACTCCGGACTTCATCCCCAAAATAACACACTTTTGGGTCTTGAAATTCGCCGTAGGCCAGGGAGTCCACGGCGAAATTTGGGTCTTTTCTATTTACAGGGCCTTTCTTCTTACTAGCTGACTGGCAGACCTCGATTTTGTCAGTGGCGTCACTGTTTCTGACTGCAGACACGTACGATACACCGTTGAACAAGGGTCTCAACGCCGCCCTACAATGGCAATTACCGATTATGACCAGTAGTAAAAGCTGGCATCTTACCCTCGCCACCCTGGCTTGTACTCGGTACGGTTTCCAGCCCAAACAGGGTTCAACGATGGTCACACGCAGGAGAGGCAAGGAGGCTCGCACTGCACATCGATTACCTTGAGGCTAGCTGTGTGTGCAGTAGCTCCATGACAGGGCTTGCGCCATGACGATGAGGCACAGGGGTGCCCAGCCTAGGCGGCTCTGACCCTTCCCTTGACTTCTGACTGGTGGTGCGTCGTGCAGAGTGGAGGGGCGATGTGTCAGGCCAGTACCCTGAGGTATCTCTAACGCTGTCCTCGCCTAGTTAATAGTAATTTTTCTCCGAATCTCACCTCGTACAGCTGCTTCATACAAGATCCACTCAAATTTCATTCACAGAACAGTCCAAATACATATTACCAAAGGTGTGGGTGGATGCCGGTTATTTCTGTTACTCAAATCGAGGACCACATTTTGACCTGGACCACCCAAGCAAGAACCAAGTGCCAGAAAAAAAAAGCCACAGGAGGGGGCCAGAGAATCGATTTTGCTGCGCCTTGTATCACCATTTTACAGCTGTTCTTGGGTGGGACTGATCAACGAAAGGAAATGTGTGGTGTCTTGATTCATTCTAGGCGCTGCGTGGAGTAGCGTGCTGCGATCAAAGGAAAACTGGGGTTTCATTCTATTTTCAAAAAAGTGGAAGTGTATAAATCCCGTACATTTCAAATCCCGAAGACGCTGGCGGTGTAAGAAGTCGTTACTTGGCTCTATTAACGAGTTGACGATTGACTCTCCTGTTCGATCACCCATCTTGTTGTCATGTGCTGTCCTAGGTAGGTTGCATCATCGGTCGCAAGAGGACACCAATGTATTAGATTGGTTGATAATTACTTGGAATTTTACTTAATGTTTTTGCTTGGCATGCTTTTAGAGTTAGTGGTATTATGCTCCGTGCACAGCCCTGCATGAAGTGAATACACAGCCCCTGTGCAGTAATAGGCAGCTCAGCACTCCGTAACAGCATCTGGAATAGTTCAGTTCCATTTGCCTGCAAGGTGTATGATTTGGCTTTTCTTGAAATGAGCTTAAAAATTGGAAAATTATTCAGAAACGCTACTTTACTTAATAGCAGAAGACAATCACTTATTTGAATGACCCCTGCTCCTCGTTTCTTGCATGTCGGTTATCGACTTCTCTCTGGCCTATAAAATCCATCTTTGATTGTTGGTGTCGATGAGGCTGGTTCTTCAACTGGAATCGCTGGTACTTTAAATCATAGCCGACAGCCCGAACCAAGCAAGAAACCAACCATACAAAGCCCCAAAAAACAACTAAACTATGTATTCAGTTTAGGGCTTCGTCCAGAACCGGTCCAATCAGTTAAAGTTTCGTCCTTCTGGCAATGGGAACTTGTTCAATCTGTATGGGATTAGTGGGACAGAAGGAGGCTATAATTTTTGCCGACGTCATTTCTGGGACAAGGCATGGCGCATACAATGGGGAAAACTCAGTGGTACATGCCCGTTTCCCCTACATATTTTAGCCTTTTTGCCCGCGCATCACTGGCATACCAAGTTTGGCACATGTTGTACACAGGACACTGAGCAGTGGCCGGGATGTCACGCTGACTGGGCTGCAGCCTTGGACTCACAGCGCCAGGAGATGCCGGCGACATGTATGATGTTTTCCCCCAACCAGCAACAACTTTCCTGATCAGCCTTGCTCACGGGACTTCTGGTTCCCGTTCGTCGTTCTGCTGGGCACACACACTTCGTATGGAATTGAATTTTGGCTTGGTGTTGCTCGCCGCCTCTGAGCACGCCATTTGTCTTGGCGGGCAGACAGTTGTCGCCCGCCCACGACGACTCAAGCCTCATGTAACCCCTAGCGGGCGACCTACGCATTGTGCCAAATGCAATGCACGTAGAGAGTGATCAGCGTCGGCCCGACCGGAGCGACGACGGCATGCGAAGTAATCAGCAAGAAAAAGTAATCATCCCGAAGTAGGCGCAGTGGACTATTGCAAGCGCAGTAGGGAGTACTAACTTGCTATCCATTACATTGGCACTGACTGACTTTGCAGGGACGAATCAATAACCACATGCCTAGTCAGTTGTGATGTTCTCCGGTTGATTAAACGCCATGTGGGCATCCCACTGAAAATAACCTGGCGGTGACGATACTCCAGTTTTTCTCGGCCTCCTCTCACAAGGACGGCAGGGTTATCTATTCCAAGTCTGGAACTTTGAAAGGTCAAATCCTTTTATTACCCGTCCTCCAGAGCCGGTTGTCACTTCCTGGTCTGATGCACTGTTGCATGCTTTCGGTTAAATTCCCTACTTCATTCAACGTAACAGCTGAATGAATATGGACCTTAAAAGCACTATAAGCTGCAACGGAGCAAACTCCACTAAAGTTCAACGTTGCCAGGTCCAAACAAGGCATGGGGAGGAGGGTGACACTCTTCTGCGCCGATGCTACAATGCCCTGCAGCTAACTAGCCCAGGTCTTAATAAACCAAGGACTTCTCTGGCAGTTAGTATCGAGGTGGGCCGCTTTCTGATGTTTCACAGAAGATCGTAGTGGAAAAAGTGTGCTTCGATTAGCCTAGGCGCCAAAAACACGACCTAAATTTTTCGGACATCGCTTGCTTGTAACGGTATTCTGTACATGCATTGCCATTTTCTACTCTCCATCATTATAGCCTTTCCAAATACAAGTGGGTATTTTCGTGCACAGTTGTCATGGGGACTTTATATGAAAATCTGCCACTGTGACGGCTTCCTGTGTGCTTCCTGTACGCCTCCTGTACGCTTCCTGTGCTTGCATCGGCTTCAAGCCCATAAGTAATAAATCATAACACTCATCGTTCTCGACTCCTTATTCAAGCGTGAACCGGAAAACTGGACTTCCTTCTGCATCTGGCTAGGTAACATCAGCCCCGGTCCTCAAGGATTCCCCCGTCAATATTACAGAAAGTCTTGCCAAGTCCAGGTGAGACCAAGCCGGGGGCTACCACTGCCTTGTGCGCCACTCTCGCAATTTGGCTTTTATTAACTAGAGGGCAAAGTTCGGCCACATACGCCGATTGAAATGACATCCTATTTCGGGACACGGCGTTTCTTCCGTCAGCAACAATTTTGTCGATTTATTACCAAACCTTTCTTTATGGGTTTCATTACCCAAGTCAATAATAAAAGCCAAACACAGGGGACTTGAAACTTAGCGAGTAATAGTAGTAAGCAGCTCCGGCACTTATTACTTGGATTTAATTTTGCCTTCGTAATGTATTAGTTAAACCAAGCTGGTCGGTCCACATGTCACATCTCGACCACAACACAGACCCAATGCGAGGAACTACATTGCAGCTGGTATACTGTACCGTCGGCGTCTGCACTTTCGTCACCTTTCTGCTGCAGAGAGGATTGCATAGCCCCGCCAAGGATCAAGAGGCAGGGACGACGCCCAGTGAATGCATAATACATTACACAGTTTACTTTTATAGCATACTATGCTGACTGAAAGACAGGAAGGCTTGGCGCATTTGGCCGCGTGCCATATGTCTTGCGCCGATCTAGTCAGTCCGGCATGGGGTCATAGTTCTTTTTGCTTGTGCGTGTACCAAACGTAGGTGTAGCCAGTAGTGCCAAGTCGAGTATCAATTATTCTTAAAACGTAGGCGTCAATCACAGGAGCAGCTCATCTCATATTATCGGCTGATTGGCATGTGCCTTCCTAATGACAGACCGAGAATACATGCCCTCTAAAAGTTAATAATGACAATTTGATACTCCTGATTAGTTAGCTTCCGCTCAAACGGAAAATACGACCGCCTAAGCTGCTTTTGGAACCGGTATAATTTTACCTCCTACGTACATACATAATATTTTACATCAGCTGTGGAGAGTTTGAAGTGTGGGCCCTTTTTCTATTACCTTTCCCCCTTCGTTACTTTAACGAGGTTTGAGATAGCTTGAATCACTACTTCGACGCCTCCAGATGCGGTTTCTGCACCATTGAGCAGCTGTCGCGTGGGCATACTCTCGACGCCCGCTGTAGGTACTGACTGGCTCCAGCCTGTTTGAACGGCCAGCCACGCTATCTTTCAGTTTGTATCCATCATGCATACGGTTGTCCCGCTAATAGATCTGGCCCGCATGTACTTGTATGAATGGAGGTGTCATTGGTTATATAAGCTTGTTGGAGCCAAATGGTCAAGGCCAACTTCACTGTTACTACTGGTGGACAAATAGAGAAACAGAGGCCAATAGCCACCAAAGAGCAACCTAGCTAGTTAGGTAGCCTTGAACACAAAGCAAAGGCTACTGCTACCCGTAAGGTTCAGGAGCTGAGCAGAGCTAACCGATCATGCCGGCCCGAGGCTAAAGCGGCAGAGGCGCTAGAGAGGTGCAGAATGGGTGAGTCTAGGTAGGTAGCCTAGCAACTGGTTCAAATGGTTCCGGATTGGTCCAGGTTGGTTCGCAGAAGAGCTCTCTCCGTCATGTGTGTTTTAGATGCAGTTTGTGGGCAGTCTACATAGCAGGGTTGCTCAACCTGTAAATACCCACAGGTTCTCCCATGCAACTACCCAGCCCCCCCCCTGCGCTGGTGGAAGGCAGTCGCCGAAATCAACTGATCGTCGGGTCATTGCGGAAACTGTTGCACCTGAACGCCCCCTTAACTATACCAATTGTGATTGGCATTCCTCTTGTGGCATCGACGCAATCCCTGGCCACACCCCAGATTGTTTCTCCAGAATCAGTACTCCGTACAAGGTGAATTTGATCTTGCCCCATATTCTCGTGTCGTGCGCCTCCTTTTTTTCATAAGGCTTGCACAGTCCACGTTGTACTGGTGAATCAATTCGGCTGTACATCAATAGTGCGAGTATCTCTTACACCTACAAGCTAGCAGGAATCACCAGTGACTCAACTAGTACGTATGGCGCCGGCCCTTCACTCTGTCATATCTGAAGGCGAAAGTAGCTCAGTCAACTATCAGACTCTAGGCCTAGTTGGTTCAATTGCAATGACCAGAAGAAAGTCATAGCCGTCATCATCAAGAGCTAGCGCTGTTTGACCGGCACAAAGCGACAGTCAAGTGTCGCTCAGCCTGTCGAAAACGGATCGGAAATGGGCCAACTTCGAATAATTGGGGCATCGATTATCCTAGCACTAGCGAGTGCTAGTCCATTTTTTGACGCAGCCAAGCCCGCCGTTCCAACTAGCATTCTAGAAAGTCTACTTAGCTTTTTACATAGGTGGCAGCAACGAGACACCACCCACACGACGTTCGGCGGCTTGACAAACCTCCAAGCGAGGAGCAATCCACCAATGGCTGCCGCAAATAAAAGTTTGAAGAGACTGCGCACAATGTTTCGCTTCTCATGTCTCAAAGTCGCGAATAAACCGAGACTACACATGGATGTTCCATATCGATTTGTAGGAGTCGTAATGAGCCACCAGGTTAGTCGCTCCCACTTTGAGCAAGCCATGAAGCCAGGTTGTTCTTGATATATATTGTTGGGACATGCTGCAGATTTTAGGCCCGGCGCATTATGCAAGGTCGGTTCTGGGCTGGCGTCCATACGTACCCAGTAAATGAAACGAAAGTGTTTGGTCCAGATGAAGGAGCCAAAATTTGGTCAAGGCGCTGCGCTAACGTTTTCCAGCCTCGAATTGCCAAATTGCCAGTGCTTGAGATGGAAAAATTTGAAGCGGGTTGTTTGGTGGGTATTGTGGCGCCGGACTCTGGAGATGTGCTGTTTGGTCATCTCTGCCTGAATGACATGCCTCATCTCGGTACTTGGCCAGAGGAACCTTCGGGCCGTCTTTTCGCCTGACAGGTCGTGATTGACCAACTGGCGTTCCCAGCCGCGAATGAGCCAGAGTCTTTCACTTTCGCGCGTGGACCCGAGTTGACCTAGGGGTTGAAATTCGGGGCTGGCAAGTTCCGCCGTGGTACCATAATAATACTGGATAAAAGTGCGTCCCCAAACAGTCAACTCCGTTCAGCATCGTTAACCTGCAGCAGGCTAGGTCTCATTGGGCCATTGGCATTATGCAACGGCAGGGGTTCGCCATGACAGACCTTGAATCATATTAGCAGTTATACATTGGTCTGCTGTAAGATCATTGCTCACCACATCTCAAGGTCATTCGAAGTGGACCTCTCCCATTTTCGTATTACGGTAATTTGAGCCGATGAATAACAGATTCCAGAGATCAGTAAAACTCCCACAACTGAGACGCCCTGAAGAGTAATAATGGGATCTCCAATTCTAGACGGAAATGAGTCCTGTTTGCTCCCCTTTTGCGCCGACTTTGTCTGCCAGGCCGAGCAGCAGGGCAGCCAGTCAACCAGTCTAGCGGTTGCCCCACTGAAATCTCCCACCCAGCCCCTAAAAACACCAGAAAGGCTTATCGCAAAACAAATGGCGGCGCCAATCTTTATCTGTCCACTGTTCCTGCCCTGTTCAGGACTAAACATTGCCAGCAAAGAAAACTTTTCCTTCTCCTGCTCCGGCGTCGGGGAGCATCATGGGAACCAGTTGTCTGCCACACTTCCTTTCAGCGCATCAGGAGATCTACCCAGGAGTGTGTTTGGCGGAGCTGCCGTTCTAAGTGCAAAACCGTTCATGTAGGAGCAACGCCTCGCCGTGGCTTCATTTTCCCACCTCAACAACCTGTCCTTTGCCACCACCCACCCACACTCAACTCGGGCCGAGTCATCGGCTTGAATAGGACGCCGTACACCTGTTCAGTCTGCATCTCCTCGGGGTTTCTGTGGTCAAGGATGGGCGAAAAAAGCGCCAAAAAAAAAGCCAACGCCACGAGTGAAAGAGATCTGCTCGCTACGAATAGCAATAGGCTGTCAAATGTCCTGCGGCTAAACTGACAGCCGACTGGTGATGGCGCCGGCAAGCTACCATATCGTTTTCGACTGCAGAAGAAAGTGTGAGTTTCGTAGTCTGAATGAATTGGTGTATGTGAACTATGAAACTGTAGAGGTTGGTAGCTACTTTACGTGACATATGCCAGCTTCTGTGTTCAGACCTCGTCTGGACATGGTATCGACATTCTCTGCCAGTTTCCCCATTGGCTTGGATGTTTTCGCTCTGGCATAGAAAATACTAGGCTCACTGCTGGTAGTTTGACTCTGAGATGTCTTGAACATCGGGGATAAATCGAATATCAGTTGCAGGCACATTCTACGAACGCCCTTTCTTTCAGATGCTGCATTTACTAAGCGATGCGCTTCGCTAGCCCATCCATAAACAGAGTACCATTTCTTAACTGCATGCACATTTGCTTGGCTTTTCAATGAATCTGCCATCGTGGAGCTATTCAAGGTAGCCTAATACACAATCCAACAAGCCATCAGTTTCGCGGTGGTAACGAATCCTCATCCGCTGCAATCTTTAAAACAATGCGGCCTTGTACATCTCCACTTTCAAGTTCTCGATATATGGCTGGTAAATCTTCAAACGGTCGAATGGCCACATGCGGCTTCACCACGCCACGTCGAACCAAGTCCACCGCTTCTAGGCATTCTTTGAGCGAACCAACGAGGTTTCCCGTAATGTGTAAGCCGCGAATTACAATGGCGCTGATCGGTGTCTCGAGAAAGCCACGGCCTGGAGGAATTCCTACGCATGAGAGTGTGCCGCCAATCCTGAGCATGTCTGCAGCCTGCGCGAAAGCTTTGTTGCTGCCGGCGGTCACGATGACAGTATCAGCGCCACCATTGGTGAGCTCGCGGATCGTGCCGACCAAATCAGGTGTTTCTCTGAAATCAACGAATTCGCTTGCGCCGAGTGACTTGACAAACTCGGCCTTTGCTGTGCCGGTGTCGATGCCGATGACAATTGCGCCTTGTGCTAAGGCATATTGCACTGTGGAAAATGAATCAGTCGGACGCGGTCAGTGAAAAATGCAGGTGACAGCATTTTGTAGTTACCAGCGAAATGACCCAGGCCGCCGCCGGCACCAACAACCACAACTGAATCCCCGGCTTTGACGTTCGCGTTTCTGACAGCCTAAATGCCGATAGTTGTTAACATGTGTTGGCAAAGGTAAACGCTATCAAGGTAAAAAGTATGAGCGATGCCCACCTTGTAAGTCGTCAACCCTGCACAAAGAACAGGTCCGATAACAGCTGGATCGATATCATCTGGAAGCAAAGTCAAATAATCCGCGTCCAGAGCAATGTACTCCTGGAAGCTCCCATCTTCATGGTGTAAGTGATTCGTGCTCTTGATGCAGTGTTGCTCTTTCCCGGCGAGACAAAATTCGCACCGGCGGCAGATACGACTTGCGAATCGGATGCCGACAAACTGCCCAAGCTGGACCTCTTGGCCTACACCCGGCCCGAGAGCAACGATTCGGCCAACGCCTTCGTGGCCGCCTACGTGAGGCAGTTTGACGTTGAGAATGGCACTTCCATCTGCGCTAGAGGCAGTACCGGCTTGTGTATGAAGATCTATTGAGCCGAGAGAACAAAAACAAGAAGAAGAACATGTTAGTATCTGGATTCTCCTAATCCCACTCTTGTCCATAGAGGCATCGAGACGCACCGCTCTGGCAGACTCCAGAGTACAAGATCTTGGCGAGAACTTCATTGTGTCCCGGCTTGGGAACTGGATAATCATGCACAAAAACAACACCGCCGCCAAGCTGTGGAACGGTTGCCGCAGTCTGGATATGAGGAATCTCTGTTGTGACCATGTTGAAAATGGCTCCGTAGTCGACTTAGGAATTAAGCACCAAGCTCTGTTAGCGATGACGCACAGCTATTCTTTATCCGTAATTCGAAAAAGTCAGGCCAGCATATTTATATCCGTCTTGGACCTGCCCTTGCAGAGACAACCGTTGCCGGAGGTCGTCCATATCTGCAAAGTTAGGGCAAATGTTCCAGCTGCTCGTAACGGACAAAATCCTACGGACTGAGCTTGTCTGTGATTGTTCAGAATTACTCCGGAGGTGGTGTCGAGCCATCTGCAGAGCTACTTTTAGGTATCAGATATTGACCAATAATACGCATCTTTTGTTAAACTTCAACTCTTCCGGGTGGGGGAGCAGGTTTGAGTGGTGCAAAGCAAAAGCCGGGCACCATTTCGATGCAACTTGCCCGCACGCAGCCCCCCGCATCGGCAAAAGGTCCCCGCCGGTACGTGGCAAATCTAGAACCCAGCGTGGGGGGGGGGGCAATGTACTGAAAGCTCGCGTAGTGAAATTCATCTGCGTCTATCTGGAGTATAAATGCATTAGAGACCTTTCTCTGCTAAATTGTGGTCCGGTTTCGCGCCGCTCCTTACCCGGTGGCCGTTCAGAAGTTCAAGATATCGTACCCCGCGGTGGCTTGCAGGAAAGCCCGCTCGACTTACACACCGGCCTGGCGCCGTGATGGCGAAGCGATCTTGCGATGCTTGCATGCGACGAAGGAGTCGCTGCGATGGCCAAAGGCCATGCAAACCATGCGCAGAGTCCAAGCACAGGACGGAATGCACATATCTGAAGCCTATCCTAAAACGCGGTCCGAAGTCCACCAGGAAATCCCAGCCAACAACCCGACAGAAACCAGCTTTGGCAAGACTTCTTCCGATTATGAAATCATCACGGCCAGTAGAAACTGGTACAAATACACCGTTGATGATGGCACAGTGCGACCAGATGATGCCACTGCCGGCTGCGATGTTTGCCCCGATATTGGAGGTTTACATGACCCGAATGTATCCGGTGTGGCCAGTTTTGGACGCAGATGCGCTAATGACCAGACTTAAAGCATCAGAAAAGAATACTTCGGTAGGGGATGACTGCTTTATTCTCGCTACAGCTCTGTCAGCTGCTACAATTGCTCAGCTGCAGGTTGGGAGCGAGGATGTTACCGCCCAGAAAGTCAGCGCCGCCATGATGGAGAAGAACTGCATGCGACTTCGATACCAATATAATTACCGTAATAGGCCGAGTGTTAATAATGTGCTGGCTTCCTTTTTCCTTCATGTATATCATGCAAAGCTGGACAACCGCAACGCGGCTATGATGCATTTGCAAGAGTCGATATCCATTGCTCGCATTTTGAAGATGGATAGGCAGAAGAGCAACTTAACCTCTGGCAACTTAACCTCTGGCCAATTAATCTATACTCTGCTGTGGGTTAGTGAAAGGTATGTGCATCAATGCGCACCCCATGTCTGGAACCAAATGCTGAGCATCTTATTCAGGGGCTATTCCATACAGCATGGAATGACACCATCCATCCGCGAACCCCCTTGCGTACAAAGTATTGATGATTGTTGTTTTGATGCCCATCAAAAGGGCCTGCTGGATCTCGCACAGCTATTTGCGGCGTTTGATACGGAACTGTTGCAGCGAACTGGTCAAGATTCATCAGCTCTACCGCCACAGTTACAGGAAACGTGGCAAATGGAAACAAAAGAGCAACTAATCAGAGCGAACGAAAAGTTAGCGAGATATAAAAGGCGGCAGAAGAATTGCGATTTGGTGCAGTATGCCGATTTTCATATCACCAAGTCATGGATGAGGATTCTTTTGTGGCAACAAGCCGTGAGGTGTGGGATTTTATCTTCGCATGCCTCCATCGAGTCTATGACACTCATGTTTCCATTTATTATTGCTAGAGATCTGCTTGAATCATTTACTGTAATGTCCAGGGATCATCTTGTTCCTCTAGGAAGAGACCAGGCATGATATCTTCTACGCGAGTTGGAGCATTGATTTACTAATACAGGCGACAGGTTGTCAAATCTTTCGAAGTGACCAATACGCTGGCAGACGTTCTCCTGTGCAGCCTCAACTGCATAGACAGAGGAGACACTGTACTATGTGGCGGGAACAACAGTCAAGTACTGCAATCTCTACATGTTTTGTTTGAAGCAACCTCGCCGTTCCTTGTAGATGATAAAGACTTGGATGAGATGCTGCGACGCAAATTGGGCCAAGTCTTCACAACGTCTTCTTTTGGAACTATCCCGAGAGCCATTTTTGGGAATGACTGTATCACGGCCACAGAGGTTTCGAAAGCAAGCAACATGACCGGCTTTCAATTCGAGCCATTTGAGAAAGAATAACCCGCAGACACAAGAAGCCGCTACCTGAAATGGGCAAGTTAATGGCACACCGAAAGATATTGATCCTGATATTAAAGGCTTGTTGGGAGTTGGAATGGACGATTGACTTGAGCGAGCTCGGAGCTCCAGTTCACGAGTCGATCACGGGAAGTACAGCAAACTGTTTGTTTTTCTCGCTGGCCAAAAAAAAAAAAGGAACAATATCGTTGTAGCAGTGCATGGTGGCCATTTGCATATCCCAAAACTGCGGTCTGGCAGGGCTGTCACTAGGGGTCGTTTTGTTTGCAATACATGTGGCAAGACAATGACAAGCAGCAGGATACGCTCCTTTCCATGACCTCCTCGGTCACATTGTAAATATCGATCGTATCTCTTTGTTTTTGTGTAACTCAATAACTAAAGACAAGGCAGTGCTTCGAAAATTGGACGAGAGACGGTAATGAAAATGTTGTAGCGGTGACTGTATGGGTCATGGCGAGCTAGTATAGAAAGGCGGAGTTGTTGATCGATGAATTGAGCCGGTTCTGAGAGTGAATAGTGCATAAAAGAGGTCGGGTCGGGCGCGAGACGAAGCGAGACCAGATGTAAGTATTTGTAAGGAGAAGTAATCTAGTAGCAGTAATTGGCAAGGTCAAGCAAGTATCACGGACCGGAGCAAAGCCCCCGGCGAAGCTGAGTGGAGTACCAGGAATAATTTGGATGAGGGGGCCGTTTGTAAGGTTATCGGCCGCTGTGGGGATGCCTTGAGCCGCACTAATATAGAAACTTGAGAGAAAAAACGACAAGTTGTCAAAATTATGGTAATTGGAACAAATGGCATGGGAACGAATAACGTAATTCTTCATCAAGGCACTGGTTGGAGGCACTTAATTTAACTACCCACACTACATTATACAGCCTCTTGCGTACTAAGATACTCAGGTAGACCGTCGTCATAGTGGGGTAGTCTGAAAGCGCTGAACCGAAAACCTGGAACTGCCAGTTTGGAGGCTTGTAAGTGGTGGCTTCCTATTGGGACAACTGGAACGGGCATGGCAGCCACCGCTGGCAACCCCACCTTCCTGTCTTGAAAGACAACCACTACATCGCCTGGAACGCCAGCAGAAACGCCATTCTCCTTGCTGTACAGGCACGGTGGCTCTCCTAGGCAAACGGCATGTTTTCGCGTCTTCTCATCATCACCATCTAGGTTTCGCCACCTTTATCCGCAGTGTCCTTTGCGGCCCTGGAATCTAGATAGCTACCTCCAGGCTAGACTTTCCTTACTTTTTTTTCTTCCTATCCTTTTTTTTTTTTTTTTTCACTTTCTTCTTTACTCCGTACTGCGGCGTGACATTACGGTCCCCGCTGTCGCATACGATTATTGGCATTAGCACCGTCTTCATCTTGCCTAGCTCTCCCCCACCTGGCCTTGCGCTACGATTTCCAGCTCGCTCTTCTTCCCTTGTGATTGCTCTTTTTTCCCCTTCCATTTTTGCATGACACTGCAAATTGCTCCTCGCTACCTGTTGCAGTAGCGACGTGCCGTTGAGACTGCTCCTCAGGATGAGCAGTCACCAACCCGACCGACCTGACGAGCGCCAACCTGACAATGCGGTTCCTCGCTACCAACCGCGCCAGTCTCGACCCCTCAGCTTAGATCACGATCTCTCACGGCGACCCTCAGACTCGAGTCGCGAGCCCGTTATATCACCCAGCACCACGTCGGATTCCTTCGTCGGGTTTCCCTCTGCCGTCACAGAAGTCAGTGATCTTGTATTTCCTATTCGCTCCGTCGTCAGCGTCGAAAAGTCGAGCACCAAATCCGATGCCGATGACTATGCCCTGCGCAACCCACTCTCCGCTGGCGGAGGGACTCCCATCGCCCGATCGAGGGGCACAACCGTCGACACTCGCTCCGGCTCGATACCCCCGTCACCTGCCGCCATGTCCCCAAGAGGTTGGAGGGGTCGTTCCAGAGCATCTGTAGATCTCAATCCAAGCGCCCAGGCAGATGGCTCCCGCCACGCCTCATCTATAGCGCCACCCCTGCATTGGGATATTTCTACGTCCGATCCAGGCAGTGATGGCGAGTCGGGCCCGCTCGGACGGCAGAATCCCCAAGGGAACCTGGAATTGTCCTCTCAGTTTTCTGAAGGCGATGCGTCAGGCGATGCTCCCCTCGTCACCACACGCTTCACCCACGTGGAGACTGAAGAAGGGCATGCCATTATCACGGGGACGGACGGTGTCCTCCAGCAGTGCGAAGATGAGCCCATCCATACCCCTGGTGCTGTTCAAGGATTTGGCTGTCTTTTGGCTCTCCATGAAGAAGCAGACGGCAGCTTCATTGTTCGATATGTCAGTGAAAACTCCAAGCGCCTGCTTGGCTATTCACCGAGATCACTATTTCGCCTATCCAACTTTCTCGACATATTAACCGACGATCAGCAAGACAATCTTCTGGATCACATCGATTTCATTAAAGACGAAGACGCCGACCCGTCTACCAACGGACCCGAGGTCCTCAGCATTTCAGTCCGTCACCCCAAGCTCGGGAGGTCTGTCAAATTATGGTGTGCTATCCATATAAATGCTGCACACCGTGACTTGATCATCTGTGAATTTGAACTGGATGACGATCGAGAACACCCCCTTCGACCGCCCAGTGAGCTCACACCCGATGTTCCAACAGATACACTCGACACTAAACCGACAGAAGAAGCTCTGCAAGAAAGCACCGAGGTCATAAGCAGACCCCTGCGCATTCTCCGGAGTGCACGCAAAAGGCGAGGTGAACAAGGAGCAATGCAAGTTTTTGACATTCTATCTCAGGTTCAGGAGCAGCTTGCGTCCGCCACCACACTCACAACGTTTCTCAAGATTCTTGTTGGCATTGTCAAGGAACTCACAGGATTTCATCGCATAATGGTATACCAGTTTGATTCGACGTTCAACGGCAAAGTTGTTACCGAATTGGTCGACACCTCGCACACAATCGACCTTTACAAAGGGCTACACTTTCCTGCATCCGACATACCACGCCAGGCCCGTGAGCTTTATAAAGTCAACAAAGTCCGGCTATTGTATGATCGTGATCTGCCAACCTCTAGAATTGTCTGTCGCTCTCAACAAGATTTGGATGTTCCCCTCGATATGACGCATGCTTATCTGCGTGCAATGTCTCCCATTCACATCAAGTATCTGGGCAACATGGAGGTTCGGTCATCAATGTCCATATCTGTCAATGCCTTCAATGAACTTTGGGGCCTGATAGCCTGTCACTCATATGGCAACCACGGTATGAGAGTTTCGTTTCCTGTCCGAAAACTGTGCCGTTTGGTTGGAGAAACGGCATCCCGCAACATTGAGAGCCTTTCCTATGCGTCGCGGTTGCAAGCAAGAAAACTCATCAACACATCACCCACCGACAAAAATCCATCCGGCTATATTGTTGCCTCATCCGATGACCTCCTGAAGCTCTTTGACGCCGATTGTGGATTGCTTTCCATAAAAGATGAAACAAAGATATTGGGTGTCATGGACAATAGTCAAGAGGCGTTGGCACTTCTTGAGTATCTGCGGATGCGCAAAGTCACATCAGTGCTAGCCACACAAGATGTCCGGCTTGATTTTCCCGATCTAAGATATCCCCCCGGATTCCATTATATCGCAGGATTACTTTACGTGCCTCTCAGCGTTGGCGGCAATGATTTCATTGTGTTTTTCCGCAAGGGACAAGTCAAGGAAGTCAACTGGGCAGGTAACCCATATGAAAAAACAATCCGAGAGGGCACAACTGAATACCTTGAACCAAGAGCCAGCTTCAAAGTTTGGAAAGAAACTGTACTCAGCAAATGCCGCGAATGGGACGAGGAACAAGTAGAGACCGCATCAGTCTTGTGTCTTGTTTACGGCAAGTTCATTGAAATATGGAGACAAAAGGAAGCTGCCATACAAAACACAAAGCTGACAAGACTTCTGTTGGCCAATTCTGCCCATGAAGTCCGAACACCTCTCAACGCCATCATCAACTATCTCGAAATTGCTCTCGAAGGTACCCTTGATAGTGAAACTAGAGATAATCTCGTGCGATCCCATTCTGCTTCCAAGTCTCTAATTTACGTCATCAACGATCTTCTGGATCTTACCAAAGCAGAAGAAGGCCAGAACCTGATTAAGGATGAAGTGTTTGACCTGGGAGCCTGCGTCCAAGAAGCAACAGATGCATTCAAGACCGAATCCGATAGAAAGGGCCTTATTTATAAAGTATTGCGGCATGACGGCTTGCCAAAATTTGTCCATGGAGATAGCCGGCGCGTGCGACAGGCTCTTTCAAACGTTACTGCTAATGCAGTGAAGCACACAGAGCAGGGTTCTATCAAAGTCAGTGTTCAATTGACAGAAATAGAAGGCAAACAGGCAACAATCGAATTCGAGGTTGCCGACACGGGTTCGGGAATGACCGCGGCCCAGATTGATGCTCTATTTAGGGACTTGGAACAAGTCACCGCCTCTGGTTCTGATTCCGTGGACTCTCCAAGTGGACCAGATGCCTCTGGACCATCACAGACTCTTGGTCTTGGTCTAGCTGTCGTCGGTAGAATTGTGCGCAATATGAACGGGCAGTTGCGACTAAGCTCGGAAATTGAAAAGGGCTCTCGTTTCACCATTCAGCTGCCCTTTCAGCTGCCAGACAGCGAACTTCTTCCTAAGAGACCGGAAGGATCTCCAGAACAAAATCCGAAGCTATCTCCACATTCGAGCCGTTCCGCAGGTGAAATTACCCTGGTACATAGGACATCAGGATCCAGGGTACCGACTTTAAGAGATATAAGCATTGGCAGTGGCAGCCGCCGAAGCGGCAGCCAAGGAAGTCATGGCAGCTTTGAGAGTAGCAAAAGTAACACAGACCGACTCATCGACGCTATACAGACACCGCTCTCTAGAACGGACAAGGACAGTGACTACCTCAGCCACAAACGACACGGTAGAGGAAACAGTGACTTTTCCGCTTCGCTCACTGGTCTATCTGCTGGCCGTGCGTCACCAGAACGATCTAGACAAGGTACTCTATCTTCTCCAGTGCATGCGGAGCCAGGCAGTATCTCTGTGAAAGACTCCAAGACGCCAATCAGAGCGGTCAAGATACCGGATGAATTTACGTTTCAGTCAGTGGTGACAAGTCCAACAAAATTAAACGAGAAACTCGTTGAAGTAGAGAGTCAGCTCGGAAAGCCCAGGAAGGATAGTATTATTGCGCAAGAGCGACCTCTCAAAGTTCTTATTGCTGAGGATGACCCTATTAATCTAAAGGTTCTGCGGAAACGCCTAGAGCGTTGTGGACACACGGTCTCTCACGCCATCAATGGCGAGGATTGTGCGGCCCTGTACAAGACGACAGCTGCCGAGGTCGATGTCATTCTGATGGATATGCAGATGCCAATCGTTGATGGTTTAACGAGCACTAAAATGATACGATCCATGGAAAAGGAGTCGGAGCTGGCAGGACGATCACCCATGGCTGAACACAACGGCCGTGTGCCTATCATTGCGGTGTCTGCATCTCTGGTTGAGGAGGAGCGGCAGACCTACGTGGATGCCGGTTTTGATGCCTGGATTTTGAAGCCAATCGACTTCAAGCGTCTAAGTGTCCTTTTGGGCGCTATCCACGATGATGAGATGCGAAACGGGAGTGTATATGTGGAAGGACAGTGGGAAACCGGCGGCTGGTTCTTCAGTCGGTCCGCAGCAGACGCACAGAACCCCACAGCAGCATAGAGACGGCAGCAAGTATAGGAAGGAGCAGCATTATGATCCACGACTTGCAGAAGGGGGGTTTGAAATGCAGAAGAATACGAAACTCGTTAGAATCACACAAGCTACCGGCATGTCGAGCTGGCTCTTTTGGCGAGGCATGTATTTTGGAGACCGCTAAACGTTGTTGTAGAAGAGGCCGGAGGTGACAAGGGAGGACACAGCATGCAAACCTCCTTGCAGTTTTGCAGCATCACTTTACTTCCGTTCTATTCCCCCCCCCCCCCCCCCCCTTTTTTTTTTTTTGGGATATTCGTTCAGAGCATACGAAAGGGTGGGATGGATATCCCCTGGAGTCACGCACACATATACGACCAAAGGCGTTCTGTTATTCTTTGGGTGAAATAAATGAGGACTAGTGTTGCGCGCAGATGAAGAAGCATACGATTTGTTATTATGGGAAGCGTTTTTTTTGTACAATTATAATCTAAATACACGACGGAGATTATACACTAGAGTATTCTGGGAGAGAATTACATGTAATGAAATGATGCCATCTCATGCGGTATCTCCATCTACCAAAGGTCCTTGTAAATCAAAAATCTGCACGGAGAAAGTGGTCACTACAATGGCTTGGGAGGAAAGAGTGCGTCAAGTGGCAATAATAAGATGAAATACTAAGAGATATACATAATGAAGCATCTATAAAACGTCGACGACGCTGAAATAACAACCGAGACCAATGGGGCAATTTTGCACCATATCAAATTCCGCTCTGTGGACTTTTTTCCTTTCCAAAAAATAAAAGTAAAATCCGCTGTGAAAACCGCTGAAAATTCGCCAAGTTCTAGTTTCAATATTCTTCCTCCTCTTGTTATCATTTCTGCTCTTGTCATGAGCCCTTTCCTTTCCCTTTCTTTCAAAGTTTGAAAGAAAGAAGAGAAAGGGAGACAGAAAAAAAATCTTCACGTATTCTCTTCCTGCACATTGTGCTGGCTGACAATCGACAAAAACACTTGATCTAGACCAGTCGGTGCGACGCTGTAATGGCTGATGCCCAGCTCCTGTCTATTCTCCTCAAGCAAGACAACTAGGCTACCAATGGCGGATTCGCTAGCGCGCACTGGAGTCGGCGTCTGAGCCGTTATGCCGCCCGGGTAGTCATTTTCGTCGTAGACTTGGTTACTGTTGCTGTTGGTGGTGGTTGACGCAGCGGCAAGAGGCCATGAAGCATCCTGCGTGTTTTGTCGCACCGTATCAGTGGCACTGTTCAGGTTGGCCATGTCGCGTCCGCGCACGGTGAAGCGCAGCTGTCCATGGTACGTCTTATGATCGACGTCGGCCGACGGCAGGTAGCGGCGCACCCATTCTGTAATGGCCTGCATCTCCGCCTCCGAGGTCCGTGGCGCCGTGCTGGCGACGAGATGCACGTGGATCAGGTCGCCAAAGCGGTGGCGCAGCTCATCTGGCGTCCCGAGCGCGAGCATGCGGCGCGAGAGGATGCCCGCCCGCCCAGCCAGCGCGTCTGCCTCTTCCATGGAGTGCGTGGTGAGGAGGATAGAGCGGCCTTGGACCGTGGTGGCCAGCGTGCGCCACATGATGCGCTTGGCAGCTGCGTCGAGACCGGACGAGGGCTCGTCGAGAAGCACCACGGTTGGGTTGCCCATGAGCGCGATGCCGAGGCTCAGCTTGCGCTTGTTGCCGCCCGACAGCGCGGCGGCCATGCGCGTAGAGAAAGCACCGAGGCCGACGGCGGCGAGGATGGCGGAGACGTTGTGCTGGATGTCGGGGATGCCGCGGACCTGGGCGTAGAACTCGAGGTGCTCGCGGACCGTCATCTGGTCGAGGGCGTCAATCTGGGGGCAGACACCGAGATTTGTGCGCGCGAGGGCGAGGTTTTTGGTGACAGAGACGTCTTCTACAAAAATGTCGCCGCCATTCCGGCTCGGCTTGAGGTCACCGCGGACCATGGAGATGGTTGTAGATTTGCCGGCGCCGTTGGGGCCAAGGAGCGCAAAGACCTCGCCGCGCTTGATACCGAAGCTTACATTGTCGACGGCAGTGTACTTTCCAAAGGACTTTGTTAGGTGTACGATGCGGAGACCGTCGTCTTGGGCGTCAGGTCCTGCGACGCGCGCTTGCTCATCGAGAACGTCTTGGTCCAGCGTTTCGCCGTCGGTAGACGGCCGGCCCCGAGAGAAGATTCTGCGCAGCAGTGAGAAGCGCGAGCCACTGTCGAGCCAGAGGAGCACGACGAACAAAATGACTGACTGCAGGGCCAGGTAGAGTATGGGACCGCCATAGTAGAGAATGTTCTGTGGCCGGGTCGAGATGACGTTGCCATCGCAAGCAATGGAGAACAGGTTCGTGCTGATGAAGAGAGCGCGCATGGCCGAGGCGATGGGAGAGACAATTGCGATGATAAAGTACGTGACACGTAGCGTACTGTCAATATTGGCAGCCTCTGTATAGGTCAAGATGCACACGTAGGCGATGAGGTAGCCGAGCATGAAGATGGCTTGTACAAGAGCAGACCACGCAAACGTGCCCAGTTGAGACTTGGTAAACAGCGAAACGACGTATGCAAAGAGAATGGAGCATAAGCCATACAAGAAAAAGACAACAAACATATATCCAATGTTGTACCAGACATTCGATAGTCCCGCCCACAGGCTGGTAATGATGGCGGAGCTGACCAGGACCACGATTAAATCAAATGTCAAGTAGGCTAGCCAGAGAGGGAGCGGACGCACACCATTGGAGTATTGCAAAGCCCGCACAAAGCGCCGGCGTTCGTTGCTGGGATATAGGGCAAAGAAGGCTGGGTACACTGCGAGCGCGATGCCCATGTAAATGACCAGGTTGAGACCGTCACCAATACCAGGGTTAAAGGGAGTATCAAAAGGTGACCAGGTTGTAGCAATGGTCGTATTTGTCTGAATGACGTCGAGAAGCTGCTGGGACAGAATAGAGCTGGTAATGAACAAGTTGGCTACCCAGGCAAAAGTGGGCTTGCTCGTGGCATCACCGAGCCAGAAACCCATTGTGACGTTTCGGGGGTTGTCACGAATGAAGTTATTGTAGTCATCAAATGTATCGACAAGTTTCAGGCTGCTCAAGACGGCGCCTCCAGTAGATGAGCCGCTGTTGGAGCCTTGGAAGATGGGTTGGAATAGCTGCAGCAGGCTGGTGAGCGATATACTACTACGGGGGCCAGCGAGGAATACGAGTCGATTCGCGATATCCGAGTCCAAGATTTGGCTAAATGCATCCTCTGTGCCATAGTCGGAAGCCTGGTCTCCGGGGGCACAGCCTCGTAACTTCTCGTTGCGGACAAAAAGAGTGGTCAGGCCGGCAGCGAGAATGGGGATGAAGAATGCGAGTGCATAAATGGGCCAGTTGCGTTTGAGAATGATGAAGCGCTTGCCAAAGAGAATCATGGCCTGACGCAGGTAGCTGACTTGCTGTCCGTCCATGAGCTTTAGGCCCAGTTGTTGCTGATCGTTTTGAGAGCCGTCATCCGTATCGCGAGATTTTTCTGCTGGCTGGGCTTTTTCTGTGACTAAAGTGTCTCTGGTGCGCAAAGCTTCCTCATCCTTGATTTCCTCTGCAAGTTGTAGAAATACATCCTCAATCGTGGGGCCAGAGAATCGATAGTCGGAAATCTGAGCACCTTCAAGCTTCTTTATCACAGAGGCAGCCAGACTGGAAGAGGGAGCAACGTAGGTGACCTGGTCAAAGGCATCCTTCTTCTTGACGCCTTCGACACTGGGGAGGGTTTTCATGGCAGCAGTCTTGTGCACATTGACACGATATCCGCCGCCGAATCTGTCCTTGAGTTCAACAGAGGAACCTTGGGCTCGGAGGGTTCCTTTGGAGAGAATGGCAATATGGTCAGCTAGCAAGTCGGCTTCGTCAAGGAAATGTGTGGTGAGGATCATGGTACGCTTTCCACGTTCGGCGAGCAGAATATCCCAGAGTTTACGGCGCGACAGGGGATCAATGCCGCTGCTAACTTCATCAACGCAGCAAACGGCACTACCACCAGTCAGCATCATACCCAGCTGAAGCTTGCGCTTTTGGCCACCAGAGAGGGTCTTGGAAAGCGCCTTGCGCTTGGGCCATAGGTCAATAGCTTTGATCAACTCATCAAGCTCGGCCTTTGTGGCGGGCTTCTTGGGGGACTTGAGTCGGTTGAAAATCTGCAAATGCTCTCGGACATTAAGATCATCCCACAGGACGTTTTTCTGTGGTGCGATTCCCAAACCACCAGAACCATCAATGGAGATGGAACCACTGGTTAGCCTATGCAAACCAGCAATGGCGTCCAAGGTGGTACTCTTACCACTGCCGTTGGCACCCAAGAGACAGACGATTTGGCCGCGGCCGGCGTTGAAGCTGAGGTTATCGACGGCAACTACGGGTTTGGCGGGGGCTTTGGAGGCAAAGGAAAGCAAGCGAGAAAAGACACCTGGTGGGTAGATTTTGCTAAAGTCACGGAGCTGGACAGCATCTTGCTCCATTGAAGCATCGTTGTTGTTCGATACGCGGCGGCCTTTCGTCGATGTGCCGTAGAAGCGGTACTCGAAGGCGGCTCCAATGAGGGGATAGGCAAAAATGTGGACAATGAGCATGATCCAGAAGAAAATTCCGGGCAATTGGAAGGATGCTTGAGGGGCACTAGAAGTAAGGCTCGCTGGGTGGTTATACCTCTCGGACCAAGACATGTTGATGATTGCATACACGTAGGTGCAGGGGGTGAACAGGACAGAGAGGAAAGCAACGGTTCCAGTGCCGGGCTTTGTAAGTGCCTGGGCTAGAATACCTAGCAGCAGCATGCCGAGCGTGGCCGTAATACCACTGAGCTGTGCCTTGTTGAAGAAGCATGCAACCATGACGGACATGGAAGCAATAGCTAGGCCGGCCAAGATGTGGAGTATAAGAACAACGACGACATTCGTATTGCGATAGACACCGAAATGAATGACAAGAGAGCCAATAATCCAGGCTGGGGCGTAGAGGATAGAGAAGGACCAGTGGTGGGCGACCAGTCTGGCCATCATGGCCATCCAAGGCTTTCGGACCGGCATCATGGCGTCGATGAGCTGGGACATGCCCGTTTCGCGCTCGGTTGCGACATAGCCGGTCAAGTGGTAGGATATCCAAAGGATGGTGGTGATGAAGGCGACGCCGAGGAAGTTGATGATGGAGCGGTGGTATATTTCGCGGGTTCTCTGGATGCGCTCGTCACTCGTCAAACTGGTAAAGGCCTTTTCCTGGACGTCGGCCAGGGGATTCTGCAGGGTCGGGTTCGAGAGCTTGGCGATGGATGCGTCGACCATGTGCTGAGAGGGGATGAGGTAGACCTGCGCAACATTGTCGCCTCTGTCGACCTGAATCCTGAAGGGCTCGACAAAGAAGGCAGAGTCGGTTCGGATTGTGTAGTTCCAAACGCCGCCGTGGCCTTCGTCGGGCGACGAGCGAAAGACGATGGCGTTGAAGCACTCGGTAACACCACGCAGGGTGCTGCGGCACTCGCCTACAATTTCTCTTTCGTCCTCTACGTGAACTATGCTGACGCGGGAATTGGCATTCTTGACGGTGTTGGCCACGTCATCGAGTACTTTGTCAATATTGCCGCCGGTGAAGCCATTGTTGACAAGGACCAGCTTGGTGCGTCCGCTGTTGATGCCGTGCTGGAGGGCATCGCTGATGGGCATGAGGGCTCGAGCATCGCCAATGCCAAACGTGGCAGGAGGAACAAAGAGATTGCGGGCAAAGCTGAAGAAGAGGGAGAGGATGACTGGTACGATGAAGGCCATGACGAAGATGATGGTAAAATGCCTAAATATTAGGCTGCGGAAGTTTTTACGCATCAGCGTCCATGTTTGCCGGATGAGAGCCATGGTTGCCAGATGCTTTGCGCACGCCAACAGGCGGCGGCGGCAGAGGATCTGGATCGGCTAGAGGAAAGAAGTGAAGCTCGCAGAGGTGAATCTCGCAGAGGTGCAGTCAAGTTTCGTCGAGCATCCGTATGAGACAGTGGGCGTGCGCTTGTCCGATTAGCATGAACGATTTGCGGAGTGGCGTTTGGCTGCTTTTTCTTTTTAGCAAGACTGAAGTGGTAGCATAGGACGAAGAGCACCGTGTTGGTTGCTCAGAACCAGGATAATCCAGCGAAAAGAGAGGCAAGAACGAGAGAGAAACAGTAAGGCTTGTGAGCTAAAATGAGAGACTAGTTATGGCGGCGAGACGCAAAGATGGATAGATTCCAAATTAGAGTTGCTGCAGCGGTGTAATTCGGGGACAGAAATGGTATGGGCGGGCACGGTACGGCGTAATAATGTCCGCAGGCAGGCTGTGCATTGAGCGTTGTACCTTTGTGCGTTTGTCTGCTGTTCTTGTGGCGGCGCTGCTGCAGGGGACGGGCCGCCGGATGTGATGTGACCAGGCGTTTTGTTTCTGAATGTCAAACAATGTCGGCTCAGTACAGCATAGTCTGTGAGACGCAGCAAGGGAAAGAAACAACAATTAAAAAGGAGAGAGGAAAATAGATGCACTGCCCAAGTTGGGTGGCACGCAGAGCCATGAGAAGGAAAAAAAATATCATGGCTGCCTTTTCTTTCCTGTACGGTAATTATTATTTGCCCGCAGTTGCACCTCCACCGGGCGCGCCCCCAGACACAAACAAAGGCTCAAAAAGACCCTAGAAGTTAGGTACGTGATGACGCAACTAGAATGAGGCTTTGCGGGCTGAAATGGCCCGTACGGGCTGCCTGATTGAGCACTGAAGCTCCTTATTTTAGAGGGCATTCAGCGCCCTTGGCAGACCCGCTATGGTGCTGGCTTGGCAGCCTTTATTGCCTCGTCTTGCATGCCATCCTCCGTATTGTCATCACACCTGATGCTAAAATAAATATCCAAGAAAATTTCGTCAAAAAGGAGGCTCAGTCTGGCTTGGCTGTGTAGCGCATACGCAATCCTTTCCGTCTGTCCAGCATGGAAATATGCCGTCACGCGACACAAAGGGGGCTGCGTCTTTGTAAATGAGGTAGTTGCTGATGCTAGCCAATTCCGAGCAACGAGCATGAAACGGTCCCAATCTTGCGCGGCTTCTAAAACTGGGTATGCATGGTCTCTTCACCCGGGCGAGTGGTCGTTTGACAGCATTTAAAACTAACTCTATTTGGAATGAAGACTGTCTTGAACAGACGTCAACACAACAATGACAAACTCAGACTGCGTTTGTCTCTACAAAAGACACTAACAGGGGTTCGTAGATCCTCACTTCATGGGTCTTGCATATTTTCTGGGACATTCGATCCACATATCGACACAATAGAAGACAGATTTATAAACAAGGAATGTATATCCAGCAAACAGAACGTTTACACCAAAGTAAAATTGAAAAAGCGGAAATAAGCTCAGGATAAATACACACAGCCACTCTGGGCAGAGTGGAGAAGCGGCGCGACCGCCTAAGAAACTTCGGGCTAAACCAACTTCCCGACCACCGACCACCGAGCCACCAGGCGCCAAGCTCCCCAGCAGATCCTCAACTCGTTTTGGGCAATCGTTTATTGGCTGTTCTTTCTTCTGGTGAGCTTGTATATTTCTCTTGGATGCTGGATACAAATACTGTACCATTCAGATCGAATACGCGAGTTCGAGTGCCCTCCTCAGCCCACGTTGCGCATTTGCATATGCCCCTGTATTACCAGTACGTCGGCAAAGGCTGCAAGCCTTACAAGCCGCCACATTCAGGAGCTGTAGCCAATCTTGCAACTCTAGCCAATACATATCCCTTTTTAACAAATGATTGCTTAGAGAAATCATGTAGGGCCGCAGCTTAGTTGAGCGCAATACTACGTACCGCAACGAGCATGAATACTTTTGGTTAACGAAGCTGGTAGCAAGTATCCTTCCATCTGTACCAGTATCCTACTGGCTGCTAATAAGAAAACTACTTGCCTTTACAGGGAACACTTCCTTTATAGGTAATACACTTGCATGCCTTGTGCAAAGCCGAGTTATCATCATCACCATCATCTTCAAAGCCTAGTGTGCATGATACTCTCCAAAATCGCTTAAAGAATCCAATAAGAAACCTCTTAATCTTCAAAATCTCAATCCACCAAAAACCCACCTCCATATTCTGCTGCATCATCCCCATCCACAATCATGTCAAACTCTTCCGTGGCATCACTCTCTCCAGCATCCTCCTCCCCATCTCCATCCCCTTCAACAGCATCCGCTTCCTCCAACACCCGGTCCGCCTCTTCCTCTGCTGCCCTTCTCTCCCCCTCATCTACACCGCTCCATATCCTTTCACGAATCCGTAGGCCCATCAGCAACCGCCTCCAAAGCTTCAGCGCAACCAGCGCCCGTGCCTCTTCCTCCCGCTCCTGCTCGACATCCTCCAAGCCGGCAATCACCGCCCATACGCCAGCCTCATACTCGGCCGCCACCACCACGCCCTTCAGCACCGCCGTGCCCTGGCGCCCTTGGAACTGAAACCCCGTCAGCGCAGGCGCATAGTCCACGCCTAGCACCTTGGACGCCTGGGCCGCGAGATCATGCGCAATGTGCACGCCGCCACGAGGAATCATGCTGGGCACGTAGACCTCCACATTGCCAAACTTGTTCCTTGGTACCTTGCCGTTGCGCACGGGCGCCGGCACATACAGCTCCGTCTGGTCTTCCGTGTAAATGGGCACACCAGCCGCATCCTCTGCCTCCTCTTCCGCGGTGTGCCGCCGCCTGTCGTAGCCATCATCGTCATCGTGATTGCTAAATCTCCCATGTCTGGGTGGTGCCTTCGCTCGTTTGATCTTGGGAAGCCATTTCGCGGGAATCTCCATGGGCCGCACCACCCGCCCCATGCGAAACCACTTATCCGCGCTCCGCGCAATGCGCACGTCGCGGCGCCGGTAAATCTTCTCCAGCGGGCCCTTGTTCCCCGAGCTCACCGTGCCCGACGGCGTCGCTGTGGGCGCGAGAACCTCGTGTCGGCGCAGGTGCCGCGGCAGCGCAAACACGGGGTGGTTCTTGAAGTCCTGCACGTTGCGCGGCATGGGCTCGCGCGCCTCGACGCCCGCCAGCTCAGCGTCCTCAATCTGATCCAGGTCCGTCCTCTGCCGCCTCGTAAACGGCCGCATCGCCTTCCGCCACCAGTCAGCAGCGGTGGTGGTGGATGTCCCGCCGTCAACCCGCATGCGCCGCGTCTTGGCCGCGTACGCCTTTGCATAGCGGACCGTGACGTCGCGTGCCGTGCCGTCCTCGTCAAAGGCCACCACGTAGCTCATGCAGTTCTCCTTGTCCGTGATCGGCGGCTCCAGCGCCCTGGGCTTCCAAAACGTGTGCGTGACGACGGGGTCGGCCGGCTGCCACTTTTGGTGGCCCGTGTCGAGCACCTCGACCCAGTAGACAGGATGTGCCGACTCGCGCAGCCGCACCGGCGCCGCAAAGGATTTGGCAGGCTTCGCGGGCGACGGCGGCGGTGCCGCCGGCTCAAACCTGTGGCTGGCAGCGTTTGGGTGGCCCAGTCGCCGACGCGCTGTGGACGCGCTCGGCACAGCCGCCGTAGTAGGACTGGGATGTGGTGCCGCCGCCATGTCCTTGTACTGCGCTATCTGCGCCCTCATCTCCTCCGCGCGCTGCATCCTTGTCGGCGTCTTGCCCTTGGCCGCGGCGGGAGCCACCTTTGGAAGCGTCGGGGCACTGTTCCCAAACGCCAGCGGCTGCAGCGAGCACACGAGCCGGGCCTGGACACCCACGCTTCGGAGCAGCGCGCAGTACAGCTGCGCGCCTACGTCTCTTGAACCCTGCAGCGTCGCCGCGGCGTGTCGAAAGTCAGACCGGTCCGCGCACGTCTCCAGCATGTCCGGCAGCTGGTACCGCGCCAGCTCCTCGGTGTCCTCGGCCCAGCGCGCGCGCCGGAGACCGCGCTCCGTAACCTCAAACTTGGTACGCCACATATCGGCGGCTTGCTTCAGCCCTGTTCGGAGGCTCTCGGCCTGGCCAAACTGCGGAAGATGGCCTTCTGGTGTGAGATAATCGGCCGTCTTAGCCGTGAGGTGTGGTCGCAGCGCGTCTTGCACCAGCGCATCGTTGCACCAGTGGTTACGCCGCGCAGCGTGAGAGACGAGGCACAGCAAATGCATCTTGTGCACATCAAGGCGGCGCTCTCGCTCTTCTCTTGTTATGGGCTTCCGTCGATCGGCGGCATTTCGCTTCGATGGTGTTATGGCGGCTTTCTGTGCCGTGAGGTTGAGTTCTAGCTCCTTCGGGTCCGTCGAGGAGGAAGACGCGCCAATGTCTTTATTCCTCTCCAGTGCTCCGTTGAGATTGACGTCTTCAAATATCAAATCATCGTCTTCATCATCGTCGTCGCTATCATCGTCTGAATCCTTTTCCATGGTCTGCACCTGTGCAGGAGGCAACGGTACGTCAAGAAATTCAGCATCGTCATCGTCGTGGTCGGACGTCTCTTCTTGGGCGGCGCCAGCCGCAGCTTTTCCGTTAACATCATGTTGATTCTTTGCTTCTGGTTCGCTTGAAGTGGGCTGCGTTCGCTCGCCCGGTCGACGCCGCTTTATGGGACGCTCATCAGCGGCCGTGATGTTCTCTCGAGACCCGAATCCTTCAACACCGGCCTCGGCGAGCATGTCCAGATATATGCTTGGGCCGCCCCGGCTGGCGGCGGGAGGAGCATTGCTGCTTCCTTTGCCACTGATTCTATTCGATCGACGCTTTGTTCCGACCATGTCTACATGTTTGTTTCGTCCAGAAGGCCATAAGTCAGCTGCCAATTACGGGGCGCAAGTTTTTGCGGCTGTCTAAAACGCAACCTATGGAGCTATTCACGGTGCAGCGCTCCTCCAGTGGCGTCATAGCGCGCGAGGTTTGGCGCGGAATCACGTGGAGCCGCTTTACTTCGGCTCCTCAATTTAACCTCCTGTGCTACGTACTCCGTACCCTACACCCGTAATTAAGAGAAGTGATTGCTCAGCAATATTTGCAGTCCCGTGGGAAAGTAAATTGAAGTTATCATCATCAAAAACTATCTAGTTCAATGACGCTACATGGACTAGCGCGAATAGCACATTCGTTTACAACGGTGCTTGTACCGGTGCCAGATCGGCGTTCAGAATAAAGTCGCAAAAGCAGAGCAAAACACCCAACCAAAATACCAACAAAGGAAAGTCGACAAAGGGAAGAATTCATGGAAGGACAGGCATACAACCAATTATTTAGTCAACCATCCAAGATAGTCGGCAACAATCAAGGTTACCATCCTGAGTCTGATGTTAGAAATCATGTCGTGGGCAGTTCTGTACGGGTGAAACTTACGCATGGGGTGCAATGCGGACATAGTAAGTACCGAAGCCACGGTAGAACCGCAAAAGGCCTTCTTGCTTGGCCACCTTGGTGAAGCAGTCGGCCATGCTCTTGTATGGTAGCTTGCCATCGGGACCCTTTTGCTGCTTCTGCAATCTCGTCTTGACAAAGTCAAACGGTAGACTGAAGAAGGAAGCAAAGAATCCAGCAGTGGCACTGGCTGTGAGTGTTTGTACACGAGGGGAGAGGTCGGTGTTTTGCTTCAACTGAGCCTTGGCCTCACTGAAAAAAGCAAGCTGACCAAAGTTGAGAGCCATGGCGCGGGCCACGGTTGGAGCAGCGCCAGCCCAGAGGGCGCCGACACCTTCACTCTTGGCAATGGATGTAAGGGCATCGATGACTGATTTGTAGTTCTTGCGCTCGGCGAGGGGCTTCAAGCCGTCACTTTGCATACGGATGAGAGCAAGATCAGCCGGGTTGCCAATCATGGCGGCCAGACCACCAGCAGTGAGACCGGCCGTTGCACGTTCCTTGAATCCGACGCTGCGCCCATCAGCTTTGGCGCGAGCCCCGAGGCGGCCCATAAAAGTATCGAAGAAACCCAAGCGAGCCGTGGTGTAAACAGCCTGTCGCAGAAGACCGGCGGACAGACCCGTGTATAAGTCGGCAAACTTGCCACTTGCCACAATTTGACGGGCAACAGCAATTGGGCTTGGCTTTGGTCCAGACGCACTGCCTTCGCCAGCGAGCTGGATGCGGACCTTGACCATGTCGACGGGCTGGACGACTGTGGTGGCCACCATACCGGCAACACCACCATTAATAAATGGAAGAGCAGCGACCATGTAAGGGGTGTGGATGAAGTTTGAGATTCGAGCCGCAGTATCACTCTTCATAATCTCAGAGGTCCTCGCTCGAGCGGACTCGGCCGCTTGCTTCAAAGGTCCGGTAGTCATTGTGAGACTTGCTTCTGCCTGAGGGCTTGATTGGGACGAGAATTTCTGTTGAGTTTCAGCCTGCATTTTCGTTTTCTTGTCAGCCACTTATAGTTTGGTAAAAGAAATGTAGAATTGTGACTGGGCATTGTGAGAATTGTATATGAAGATTGACATAGCAACCGGCCGGATCAGACCGGAACATGGTGAGCTTCTGGCAACATGGTTCCCGTCCCCCTGCGCGCCCAACAAGCCGCCACTGGCCGTCAAAACGGTTACGGCTGCGGCAGATAGAGCGATGACGGAGGAGTCCCGGACGCCGCCCGTGATGCGGTTCTAAGAATATCCGCTCTGGCCAAAACTCATAGTGAGTGCAGTAGGGTGGGTTCCTGACGGGGATCCGCTTTACGGCAGCCATCGGAGCAGGGAATAGTAGCGGGTCGACCATGCAATACGATAACACTTACCAAACAGAATTATCGATTATTAGAGCTTGACAAAGGTGGAATAGAGTCGAGCCTGTATTGGTGGAAAAAAATGGACCTGTTATTAGCTGTATTGTCAGCTTAAATAATAAAGCTCGGTGACGCAGATGCTCGTTAAGTGACGAGGGCTGCAAAGCTGCAGCGGGCAACGACAAGCGACGAGACCCGAGGCAGTGGGGCGCTGAAAAAGGTGCAATATGTTGCACGTACCTTGTATAAGTGTGTACGCGAGGATAAGTTCTGTTTGGACTCGACCAGACGAGATTTCGCTCGCCAGGGTAATTTTTATTCTTTTTGTTGTGATGCGATTTGGAGAAACAAGCCGTCACCGGAGCCCCGGCAGGAAGGGCGTTTTATCAGGCGTACAGGTAGGAAACTCTAAATTCGTCTGTCGCGGGGAAAGCTCAGCGCAAGATTGAACTCTAGAATTCGACGAGCGCGCGAAAATGGCAAAGAAAAAGAAAACAAATCACGGAAATGGAATATGTCCAGCAGGTAGATGATGT
Organism: Zarea fungicola; assembly: GCA_900169235.1. Lineage (NCBI taxonomy): Eukaryota > Fungi > Ascomycota > Sordariomycetes > Hypocreales > Cordycipitaceae > Zarea > Zarea fungicola. Next base: position 220,374 of record FWCC01000124.1, on the reverse strand, counting down.
AGCTAAAAAGAAAAATAGAGGGCAGTCACAAAGCAAACGGGGGAAGAGGAGGGGAAGATGAGGAGAAGCAGGTGCGCGTGCCCGCTGGCTGTTTGGGAATACGCATTTGGAGAGAGAGGCCGTGGGATGGTTGATGCCGAACCACCGTCGAGGTGAGAAGCAACCCCTCAATCTACAAAAGAGTACTTGGGCGATACATTGGCGCGGAGGAAAACGCCCAGAGAGCAGGCCAACGAAAATCCAGCGGACGGCACAAGCTTTTAGTTTTGGGTGTAGATGGGCAGCCAGCTGGTTAACCAGTCACCTGGCTTGGATTATCGCTTTGGGTTGGTGTGGTGGTGTGGAGGGTGGCAGCCACGACGGTGGCCAAGCCTGTTTTGAGTTCTGCGGGGTTGAGTCGATGGGCAAGACAAACGGCCAAAGAGAGAATGAGGAAGAGTTGCTCAACACACCATCTCAGGAAGGCTGCTGCGGCCTTGGCTTGATTTTCGTGTTGCATCACTGTCCCTTTCGTCCAAGTTGAGGCACACCTACAGAGGAAGCCGCCGCTACTCAACGGCCACTTCCACCATCGAGTAGTCGGCTGGTGACGTGCATTTGGAGAAGAGCATTTGATCAAGATCAGGGCCTAGTAGGCTTCAGAAAGTTTCGCCATGAGCTTGCGGGTTTTCCTGGTCCCATGGCCATCAAATGCTCACATACATGCCATGGCCGTTCGGCGTTTGCTCTTCTTGCCGGTATGCCTGTGAGTGATAGTGACACTTCCATAGCTCGGAAGGAAATTGACGGGAGACGGAGTTGTTGTGCCGACAGGCAATATCAATAACATGCGGTCACTGTTAGCTAAAACAGCCAACTAGCTGAGCTTGTCGTGGCTTGACATGTTCTGGGCCGTGCCTGGGTAGGAGCTGCACGCGACAGGCAAATAGAGCTTGGGGTACATGGAAGGTACAGAGAGTCCCACCCAAGTAGTATAACTAATTGGTTACATGTACAATATCTGTAGATGTGCAGTGTAATTGGCTCGCCCACTTGCTGACAGTCGTTGCGCTTTCGTCTGCATGCACTTTTATGCTGCAGCAAGCCAACCCTTGCCCCTTGCTGCTCCCCTGTTTCCAACTCAACATAATCCTGTCTCCAAAATGAAATGTTATCCCCAACGCTCAAGGCAGGTTTCTATTATTGCCTGAAGTACCTGGTTGAACTACCGTTGCATCGAAATTAAGCTGTTTTGATGGGTCCCACCTTTGGCAGTGGCTCGCTGCGACTTGGGCACTGAGGGCCTGGGGCTCACTGGGGCAATGGAGCTCTCGGGTTCTGGGAGACTGGGGCCTTCTGGGGTCGTGCGGGGTTCCTTGTTATTAGCGGGCCTGAGAAGGGCTAAGCAGGGCTGGCTGCACCTGCCAGCTTTGCTGGTAAGTCTACAGGCAACAAATCACTAAGCCGCCACTGATGCCTCTGTAGGGATCGCCGCTACTCAAAACTGTGCTCCGCTACTGCGTTTGACCCAACCCGTCAGCAGCAGGTTCGAGACTTCAACTGTTCCTGAAGCTGCCTTGCCAGATCATCTGTCGTGTGCGCATCCCAAAATTGACAAAGCATGCCGCATCTTCTCCGTCACGCCGAGGCAAACAAATTGCCTAGCGGACATTTCTCGGGCGAGAGGAGACAAAGATGCCGAGCAAAATGCTCCCGATGTTGTGGACAGCTCAAGAGCGACCTTGATGTCGGTAACCATTACCGTGGTCAGCAGTGCCCATTGTTACTCCGTCCAGAGTGTGAAGAGCAATGTCTAGTAAATTGCTTACGTTGGCATGGTGGAATATCTGAACTGTCATTGGCGACCCAGAACACACTTGAGCCTCAAGGCTACAGTGGATATCGGCTCCATCCACAACGGCCCTCAATCAACCACCACGCACGACTGGCACCAATAAACTCGACAAAACGGACAAGGTATCATCTTACACGGCTCGCTCCAAAACATGATGCAATCCCTGCAATGCAGTGCCGACGACGTGACTCGGTGATCCTATACCGAGATGTCGAGATGTTTAGGCCCCCATCCCGAACCTTGTATCAGGCTTGCCTCGCCATTCGTGGAACTTTTCTCAATTCTCTTGGAATCTCTTGGACAGGCGCCGAGCTACGACTCTAATTTCCTGTAATCACCAGAAAAACGCCATTCCTCCCTTACCGATCTACTCATCCCTGTCAAAACCATAAATAAGACGCAGGAAAAACTCATTCATGGCTTTAATTGCGATAATTTCTTGTCCGACAGCGGCGTCGTTTCGGAGACCGGCGGCTATTCACGCTATAAGCCGCCCCGAGCCTCAAGTCTCAGATGCGATTGCCCAATGACAGCTAAGCCATTGCTCAACGTGTGATTTCTACGCATTTAAATTACCATATTTGGATGATTTTGCCTTATCAATTGTGGTTCTTTTCAGCATTTCAAATCGTACTTTTTACGGCTTTGGTTTACGCTAAATGCGCCATGCCGTTTTGGAAATCCCACTACCTGGCTGTTGAGCCCTGTCGTACCGGTTCTTCCCGCACATACATTCGTTGTCCGAGCCAACAACATCGTAAATACGCAGCTCAACACAAAAAGCGAAAAGCTCTCGTAGGGATAAAAATATCCTAGATACTGCGGATGCCGGTCATCGGATATGTTCAAGAGGCAGATCTCAGCTGAGGCAGTATAGGACAATGGCGAAAGGAGAAAGAGCAGCGAACCACCCAACTTACCAAAGCAGCCGAGGAGGTATAATTTTTGGATGCAAGAACGGAAAGTTCGACAGCCTGCAGAGTTTGATCTATCCCTGCTGTCACCATCTCGCCGTAAAAAAAACTGTACCCCGCCAGCGTCAAGAGCAATCAGCTCCATGATTCTCTACAATGGCGTCTCTCTGTACATGCAGCCGGAGAGGAAGAAAGGAATTTACGCTATATTGTATCCTACTAACTGGCATTCACTGTTTCAGTGCGATATCCAGCAAGCTGGACCAGCTCGCTATAGAGGCAAAATATCCGCAATATTCCGTCTTAAGCGCTGCGGTCTTAAGACGGAATAGCAGCTGAAACCATGACGATGACCAGTTCTCAGTAGAAAGCCCGGCTTCACAATAGCTTGTGCAATTCTCGTTAGGTATTTCGTGTGAAACATTGAGTTTTACTTTTACTAAATAACAAGATACGTCAATTATTCTTCACAGACAACATTCATTGCTATCTTTATAGCTGACGAGTAGCTGCTCACAAGTCAACGTCGCCGAGTAGCCGCTGCTCTCAACTGTAACCTTGTGACACGTCTAAATAGAATCTGCTGTATTTACTTTTAAGTAGAAGATTTCAAGCGTTTACAATTATTATTTTAAACATTTTAACGGAATGCGACTGAAATGAATGGATTACCTGCAGTAATGCTAGCTTCAAGCGACATATTTTATAGTGGGCTGAGCAATGAATGATCAGATTGCAGATGAGAATAGACAGACTTTGTAAAACAGAATTTATGACCCATCTCATATTTATAGACCTTATCAAACATTTAGCTACTAAAGAAGTCTTGTTAGTCAACGCTTTCCCCGTTGATGTAAGAGCAAAAAGGCATCAAAAATGTCATGTAGTTATGTAGAACTCTCTCGGCCCCACTTTGCTGCCGACCGGCTGCCCCGCCGCCAAAATATTTTGGGCAATGAACGAAAAAAAAAGAAACTTCTTATCACCAATTGAATTTCTTCGATAAGCTTCTTTTCAAAGATCCAAGCTCAAAAGTCAAACTCGTCACCTGCCGCTACGTTACTACGACCGGTACAGGAATCCTGTAAAGAAAAAAAAATAGGCCGACAAGATGGTGAAGCGCAAGAGAGGAGCCGAATCACTGTCGATTAGACACCTGGAGAAGCTGCAGGAGGACATATCGCGTGCGCTCAAGGAGGCCAAAGGCTACGAGCGCCAACGCATGAGCAAGCGCCAGCGTGAAGCTAACGTAACGGAAGAGAAGAAAGTGAAGTTGGAGCGGGAGATCTTCGTACTAAAGGTATGTTGCGACGCACAAACCATAACAAACAAGTATGACGTTGGCAGGGCGAGTTTGGCTAACCAGTTTCCCTTCTCCGCGCAGTCACTGGACCTTCACCAGACCGCGCGTGCGCACCTCTACTCGTCTCTTCTGAGGATTAAATCGATTGCGAGCCACGAAGACCTCCCCGAAGCGCTCAAAAAGGGCATTGCGAAACCAGACCTGACGGAAGACGAGCGGGTCGCGCTGCACAACGTCACAAGCGGCTTGTATAACCGCGATGGTGTGAAGAAGGCTGTCGACAAGGCCATTGCGTTTGTCTGCGACGCGCTCGAGCTCCCTGTGCCAGAAAAGGGCAAGAAGGGCAAGAGGGAGAGAAAGGGAAAGACGGAGGAGCAGGACGAGGATTCAAACCCGCCAGCAGCACCTGTGGAGGCGACACAAGCCAAAGCAGTCGTAAACGATGCGGGGAATAATGATGAGGACGAAACTGATTTTGAGGGCTTCAGCAATGATGAAGACGAAGGCGCAGAAGCGGAAGACATTGATGGCGACGCAGCAGTTACGCAAGAAAACGATTTTGCGGCCATGGGTGGACTGTTGGGTAGCTCCGATGACGAGGATGAGAACGATGAGGAACAGGCACGCTTGTGGGACAAGTACCGTGGCAAAGAAACTGTGAACCTGGATGACATTTCCGTCTCGGGCGGCGACTCTGACCCAGAAGACGACCAAGACGACGACGACGAAGCTGACGACGAGAGCGATGAAGCTGCCGAGCCTGCCGCCGAGACCCAAACACCCAAGAAAATCACCCGCCCCGTCTCCCTCTCACCATCGCCTGAGCCTCAACGCAAGAAGGCCAAAAAGTCTGCCGTCGTCGGCCGACCCACCGACTCGACCTTCTTGCCCTCCCTCATGGGCGGCTACGTCTCCGGCTCCGAGTCTGCATCCGATGTCGACGTTGCGCCGGTCAAGAAGCGCCGCGGCCAGCGCGCACGCCAGGCAATCTGGGAGAAAAAGTACGGCCGCAACGCCAAGCATCTCCAGGAAGCGGCCAAGAAGAACAAGGGTGGCCGCGACGCGGGCTGGGACATGAAGCGCGGTGCCGTGGATGGCAGTGAGGATCGCAGGACACCATGGAAACATGGTGTTAAGAGCCCATTCTCGTCGAACAAGGGAGACAGCAGCGGTGCAGGCGGTGCTGGATCATCGCAGCGACAAGAAACGAGACGGCCGCCACCACCGACGAAGCGTGATGATGAGGGCACATTGCATCCTAGTTGGGAGGCGAGAAAAAAGGCCAAGGATGCGCAAAAGGTTACGGCATTTTCAGGGTCGAAAGTTGTTTTTGATTAGCAGCTCTTTCTTTCATTTTTTTTTGGCATTTTTGGCGTTTTTTTTCTTGGCAGATGGACTGTGAATCCGGCAAGTCTATCATCGTATTCATACATCTTAAATAAACTGTAGATTATTTGCAAGTTGTCTTGTATGCATTTCTATGACCAGCCAAACTCTAAACCCCATCTCTCCCGTCTTCAACAAAGAGGCGGGAACGGTTCAATCCAGCAATCATCCCAAAACGTGGAGCCAGACGCCCAAAATCTTCTCAGAGTATCTCTAATGTAAAATGGAAAATAGAATTCAATACCTTGCTTAAGATCTAAAATGTACTCGATGTACTCGCGGTCCTCAATGGGCCCATCAGCAAGCGCAACGCCCGCGACGGGCAGACACCAGTGTAGAGCTAGCTTGGCATCCAGCATTGGCATCGCCTTGCGAATGTGCTTCATAAGTTTGTCGCGAACGCTGGCCTTGCAATGTATCTCGCCCGTGACGGCTGATACACATGGCGGCAGTGTCATAATGGCGTAAAGTAGCACGGCTGTCTTGTAGGCGCGCGCAAGCACGGGGAACTCGGGCCCGTCTGGCACGGTATAAGGCTCCGTCCAGTTCCCCGTGTCGAAGCGTTCCACACTATCCACGACATTCTGGGCGAGTAGTTGGATTTTGAATGGGGACTCGCCTGCCGCAAGCCTCATTCGTAGCTCGCTAATGCGGTGCATGTTTAGGAAGAGAGCCGTCGGGCACGGTAGCTCGCCGTAGAGCTGGTGACTGTAGAGCGTTCCGATTTCCTCAAGCGAGAATTCATACATAGGCATGATTTGATCATTCGAAGGGCTTGTTGTGTTGACAAGAACGGCATTTCTTAAAAGAAGAAAAATTGAAGAACAAAATGTCAACGTGTTGGACCAAGAGAGCTGGGATGGAATGACTTACATCATCACCCACATATTTGCCGTCACAGCCAAGCGAGCCTCGAGAGCAGCTGCAAAACTTGACCTCATCTTGACGAAGGCAAGAAATCCAATAATGTGAGCACGCCAAGAAGGACCCAGAGTATACAGCTGCAAAGACCAAAAGTTAATAGTCAGTTACTGGGATCAGAATACAAAGAGTTTGGAAACGTGGCTCATTGAGTGGTGCTGTCAACATACCTCTGCGTTTACTAGAGAGAAAATTCGCACTAAAACCGCGGCATTACCTTCCGGGCTATTGTTGTTCTCTCTGATATTATCATTGACGTCTCTCAGTACATCTAGAGCATAGTAATGGAACTTTTGCCACAGTCGGCGCGTAGCGGGCAAGGTAGAGGGACGAGGCAGCGTATTCTGCGCGCGTGATATTCGATTGAGGTACTCGCCGGCGGAATGGATAATGAAGCGAGATCGATTCATGTTTCGAAGTGTCTTGATAGTCATTGGCGGTATTCTATCCCTGTCGACGTTAAGAAATGCCCTGGGATGGACAGTTTCCAAGTCTTGAACGGAAAACGGATGCTTTGTTAGAGCTTTTCACAGAGAAGGAACCAAAGACAGAATAAAATAAATAAATAACATACAGTACCGTGCACATTGCATAAAATCCCACTCGAAAGGCTCGAGCGTAAACTCAGGTACGACTTCTTTTCGGCTGGCAGTATACAACCGAGCCGCTGTGGCATCCCACGCTCGATTCTCAACGGTAGACGCAGCCGAGTTTGGGCGTGGCAAGATGGCAGCTTCCTGCCCGGCTGTTCGTTTTTTTGAGGCCAAAGAGACAAAAATGTCTTCATAGCCTAGGCATTGGCGTCCAGTTGAGACGCACTTCCTGCAGAAAGGCTTTGCCTCATCGCATTTAATCCTACGGGTTCTGCATGTCGCATTGCGGCCACCCCGCATGAGCCTTGGCATCTCCTAGTCGCCAGCCTTGTAGAATGGGGGCGGGAACTCTGAGAGTCCGACTCAATACGAGAAGGGAAACCCACCGACAGGTCAAGCAGCCTGTCCTGCTTTTTGGCGCCCATTTCTTCTTGCGAGGCTGTGAATCCGTTCGAGATAAAAGCCCAACGCTTGTTGCATCAGGAGGGGTGTCATCCTGAGAGGAGGATGCCGAGGTGTCTCGGCTCATGGACCTGCTGGTAGTAAAAGCTTGCTGGTAAACAAATTTATCGATTTTTCTGTTTGCAACAGGAACTGAATAAATAAATAATTATTTTCCGTGAGTAGAATGTGGATTTTTGAAACGGAGTCAAAGAAGACCAATATTAGCCTTGGCATTAGATCAAAGCCGGGGGTGGCTTGATTGGTCTTGCGCTTTTCGCTCAGGTAAGGAACTGCAGGCAAGTGCGCTGGTTCCCTCTCCGATCTGCATCTATTGGCTTGTAGTCAGTTCGTTTCAAGGGTCAAAACCGGGTTTACCAGTTAACAAGTTTCTGCGTTGGAGAGAGCAAAAAATAGCCAGAATTTTTAATACTTTGGAAACTGACGCATGGCAAAAGATATGTGTCGGTACCCCAAACAGGCCGGCTAATCTATAGAGGGTCTATTCTATTTATGAGTAGCCGACCACTCCGAATCGAGGCTTGTTGACTGATCGTCGCAGCCGCTAGTGTGCTATCTATACAAAGTGATGCTCCCGGCAAATCAGCGCAGAAACAGTAGAAACAGTAGAAACAAAATGATGTGACATTATAAATTGCCCAAAGCAGTAACCCATTGAACCAGCGAGAAATGAAGAGAGCCTTCCTGTCGCAGAATATCTTATGGAAGGAATACGCTGCGCCGTCTGCATCAAGGAGGATTGGCACATTCATGGAAAATTGGGATAAGCAGTGCTGAGCTGATGTGATGCGTTATGTGCAAGTACGGGACAATACCTTTGATTCGGGAGTAGAGATACTGTCTCTGCTTGGCCATTTTCAGAAATTGATGTATATTGATGGCCTTGGTTGCGCCCAAGATAGAGTTGTATCTCTCCAGCCAGAGCCCAGCGGGCTGCAAGTGCGATATAATCACAGCAAGATAAGGAGAGAGAAAAACAGATTCTTCGAGGTAGCCGACATGTGTCGACGATTCTATAATTTATCTTGTAAGTAACCTACGTTACCAGCTAGTCAAGTAAATACACTTTTTAGTACCGTCGTCTAGTCACCCTTGCCCAGACATTCGCATAAGCAGCGCGCCTTTGGCCACAAGCATATCCCCAATTGATACAATAAATTTCTAGAAATTACTTCTTCAAAAACAGAGACATTTTCAGGATGGATCATTTGAGGTTTGAGATGACACCACAATATATGTGAACACGTGCGGGGTCAGTGCCTTCAAGTACGTAACTCCTTGGCGCGACAGAGCCTTGTCATCAAAGCATCTGCACATTAATACGGAGTATCATATCATCGAAAATTTATGGCTTTTGCCTTAAAAACTTCCTTAAAGTTTAATCCTAAACGTCGCAGTGACCATGACATACTCGGCCTCCATAAAACCGCTACTCGTTGTGGCTCTCACCGTAGCAGCAACGCCGGTTTTGGGTACGCAAGCACGAGCAGGAAATGTGCAATTACCTCTAACCCATGCACAATCTACGCTGGTATCAGATAAAAATCCCTTTACGCGAGACTTTGACGCGTATATTACTGCGCTTTTGGATGAGTGGAAAGTTGCCGGACTGGCAATTGGTGTCGTTGACGCGCACGAATCTCATGTCAAAGTAAGTCTAAGTAGATCTGCAATACCCCGGACACCGAGCAGGCACTGCACGCATAACTTTTCTGCTCTAACATAATTAAAACTATAGGCCTATGGAATGGCACAGCTGCCTGATACACCCGCTACCACCGATACATTGTGGTACGTAGGCTCTACGACCAAGGCCCAGGTTGCAGCTGCACTGGCGCAAATTATTGACGACAAGACATATCCTGTTTTGGCACGCGGCTGGCAGACACCAATTTCCTCCATTATCCGCAATGATTTTGTCGTGGGCGATGAGTGGGCGACAGCCCATCTCACGCTCGAGGACGCCGTTAGCCATCGCACTGGGGTGGCTGGCAACTTTGATGCCTATCCGAATATCATCAACGGCACACTGGCTACATCTGGTGATATAGTAAGGCTTTTACGGCATTTCCCATTGACTTGGGAACCTCGATCTCATTGGGAATACAATAACTGGATGTTTACCATGCTCTCACACGTCATTGAGACACTGACAAGCAAGCCACTGCGGCATACGCTCAGACAGATACTCTGGGACCCGCTGGGGATGAACTCTACCTTCTTGAATCTAAAGGATCTTAACACCTCTGATTATGAGGTAGCAAGAGGATACTTCTGGGACCGAGAGGAACACAAGTTTGGCGAGTACCCGCTCTGGGACGCGCCTGGCGTGAGCGGTGCAGGCACGGAGCTGTCGACGGTCAAGGACTACACCAAGTGGCTCAACTGCCTCATTCACGAAACGCCACCACTCTCCAAAGCTGCCCATGCGGACATCAGTACACCGCGTATGATTCAGAATGGGCTACCCTCGGAAGGGTTCGACGCCAGCCTCTACGGTCTTGCCTGGGTTCGGACGACACTTCACGGCCACGTCGTCTACCATCATACTGGTTCGATTGTGAGCCACGGCGCGAATGTCCTGTGGCTGCCGGAGCTAGAGTACGGAGTTGTTATTTTTGACAATCAGGCCAGCGAGATTCGCCAAGTGATTGCGCGGAAGCTAATAGAGGACCGAATTGGAACGCCCGAGGCGGATCGTTTCGATGTTTCCGGATTGTAAGTCTTTGTCGGCTTTCCACTCGCTTCTGTCTCTTTTTTCTTTCATTCTTGCGTGAACATCTCTTTATAAAGCATGTCTAATTCTTGATACCTCTACTTCTCGTATAGCCGGAAGAAGCTGCTCGCGGACGCAGAGCACGAAATCGACAACGCCGTAGACTTGCTTTATCCCCACCGTCCCCATCCTGGACGTCCTTCCACGCACAAGCTGGATGCACTTGTTGGAACGTATAACCACCCAGGATATGGTACACTAGATGTTCGCTTGGAAAACAACCCCAAGAAGCCCTCTGAGACGATTCTTGTAGCAGATCGCAAAGAAGTCGCGTTCCCCGTACAGTGGCGACTAGAGCATGTGTCCGGTGATGACTGGGTAGTATGGCGTTTCGGTTATGTTGACAAAGCGAGGCCAAGCCTCGCGTACGCGGCTCGTGTTGAGACTGCTGTTAATGGCGGGGTCAAGAGCATCAATATGCAAATGCCTGATGAAGTTATTGGCAAAGCACCGCTCTGGGTTATCTTTTCCAGGGCAAACTAGTATACAAGGGAAAGGAATCGTAGGGAAATTTCACGGAATAGGCATAGTATATACTCTCAAATGGACGAATGTCAAGCTTGTTCGTTGAATGGAAAACGTTGCGAAATGCCTTGTAACAAAAATTCCTTTATATGGTTCCAAATTTGCAACACATTATCCCCCCCTGTACCTCCTAATTCGTACATGGTATTTTATGCCGATTTCGAGGCTCGAGCCTTGTTTTCCCTGTGTCGCTTCTCCTTAGCGGCCGTCTTTCGCCTCGTCATCCATGACTTGTTGAGGTCTCGCCTATTCTCCCAGAACCATTTTTGGAAATCGCTCGACGCCAGAGGCGCAGCAGTACCTTCATCCGCACCATCCTCGTCATAGCCTTCCTCTTCTTCTTCGTTCACTTCTGCCATGTCTACGTCGTGATCCGGGGACGGAAAGAAGCTGCGCGTGCGCTGCGGATGAATGGTGTCGGGTGTGGGCGCCGCGCTGCGGACATTGCGCCATTCAAAATCTTGCTTTGTAAATGGCGTCATGGGAACGGCAGGAATGCCGCTGCCGGCTTCACCGTCGCTATTCTCGTTGTCCTCCTCGTCGCCACCAAAGAAGCTGAATCCGGCCTTGTCCTCCGCGGCAGTTGTCACAGCGCTAGCGTCGCCAGACGGCTTCGCCTTTTTGTAGAGAGCCTCCAGGGGGTGGACCGCCTTTGGTGTCGCGGGTGGTGGTGGGATACCAATTGTCAAAGGCTTAGACGTGATGCCACCGTCAGTCGTCTTAGAGGTCGGTTTGACGGAGCCCTCGTCATCGGACGAATCCTCTTCGGAGCTATCAGAGTCAGAATCCGAAGTATCACTACCAGAGCTTTCCTCCTTTACAGCTTCTGCTGACTTGTCGCTCTCCGGCTGCTTGGCAGTCGGCTTGGCAGTCTGCTTGGTCGGCTCTTCATCATCAAAGTCTTCCTCTTCAGATGAGGTCTCGTCATCAGAAGTATCGCTGTCGTCGCTTGTATCGTCCTCCCCAGACTCTGACTCGACGGGCGACTTTTCTTTTTGCTTCAATGCCTTCTTGGGTTGTGGCTTTGGTCGTTCCTTCTCTTTGACAGTCTCCACCACATTGCCCTCCTCATCCACCCAACCTTTGCCGTCGACATACTCGGTCGCTTGCTTGGCAGTGGTCTCTTGGCCCGTGGACCGAAGAAAGGACATGAATTTCGTCGTCCTTTCGAATTCGTGAACAGTAACTTGTCTGTCGGATGTCTTCTTCTTCCTTTTTTTAGTGCTGGAATCCTCCTTGGCTGGTAGATTTCCCATCTCGTTGGGCGGCATACGGGTCTTGAGAAGGCACTCCTCCTTGTCAATGTATTTCGACCGGGGCTGCTTTCGCTTCTGTTCCTTGTCGGCGCTCTTGGATTCCTTGGCGCTGCTGTCCTTGCTGCTCTTCTTTTTGCTCTTGTAGTCTGTAGGTTCAGTCCATCCGCGCTTGACCTTGCGGTCCTCCAGCACGATACCGTCTATGACGCCCATTTCACGCTTGCGCTTCTTTGGTCGCTGCTGCTCGCCCTCCTCATTGTTCTTCTTTGATTTTTTCTCTTTCAGCACGCCCACCGCCTCCCCGTCTGAGGATTCAGGCTCAATACGCTTCGTAGGCCGAGCTTTTTCGACGCGGACCTTACTACCCTTCAGCACCGTTCCGTTGAGCTTCTTCTTGATCTTTTCGGCGTCCATGACGGGCAGCTCGACGTATCCGTATCGCTTCTCGGGAAACGTCTCAATCGTGTGGTATGAAATGTTGCGCGCGCTGGGCAGGCTGCTGGCGGGTACGATAATCTTGAGGAGGTCGGCGTCGAACGGGGTAATGTGTAGACGAATGAATCCGTCGTCTACGGTGTCTGGAGACGCGGCGCAAGGCTGTGTTGGCTTCTGGGCGGCCTCAGTCGTCATCTCCAATCGCTCGATGGCAGATACGAGCCCCAAAGTGAAGTTTTCCGTGGCCGGGCTGGATCGGCCTGTTGGTGCTGCTTGGAGATGAAAATCAGTGTCTGGTTCAACTTTTTAGCGGGCCTTGAGAAGAGCTAGTTGGCAAACTTGTGCAGACTCGACACCAAAAAAGAGAAAAACCGCTACGGATCCACTCAGTTAACCCAAACGCCGGCGTCTAATAATACCTTGATGTTTATTGGATGAAGACTCGGGATGTATTACAGTGGCAGCAATCAATCGGAGATTTGAGTGGGAATGATGACGATGTACCATGTATATCTTCCATACTCCCTCCTTTTCTGGCTACTTTCTACACTTGAATCTTACGGTAGTTCACTGATACCAAAATGGAAAACCCCCCTTTTGTCCCTGGTTATACTGAGATAGAGGAGGCCAGACGTAACTTTCCACAAACTGATATCGAACAGATGGCAACCCCACAAATGTAGAAAGAGAAGATTTAAAGGCCAGACAAAGAGTAAGGATCTCTGCGAGGGTTTACTAATGCAAGACCTTAAACAGACTCAGCTACAACGTGCACACCGTGCAATTGGATAGTAGTAGTTCAAGCCAAATAGTTATGTTCTTCAGCAATCGGGCTAAATACGTGCTACAGCGGCCCAGGACTTCGTATATGGTTATATTTCATAAAAGATGTGGTTTAACTTGGACGTGCCATGTTTATGAATAATTTGTTGAGGCGCGGCCCCACACCGCTGGCCAAGCACTCTCAACTGCTTCGGCACATGTCAAAATCGGCCTGTTGACGTTATCGTCATCGCTGAATTTTCTCATCACAGTCAACAACATTTCCCGATTTCCCGACTCATATATTAAAAGAACAGTTTTTCCTCCTTTTCCTGATAGTTTCTTAGTTTGTTTTAATAATATACGCGCAGAAATCGACCAGCGCTTGAGTTCTATACACAAGGAAAGCCGCCGTTGATTTGGGCTGTTCCTGGATTTTTGCAAGCTGGAACCGCCTGCTTGAAATAAAGTTTGAACCTGAGATTTCTTTCCAACAGACATAGCTCGAACTTGCCTTGAATCAACTCCAATTTATTTTTCTCAATTTATTTTTCCTCATTGGTTCCTACTTACTTTTGCGATACGCTGTCGCTGTTCTTCTACCAACTCACAAAAGTTCTCCCACGTACAGAATGGCAGCCAAACCACCAGTCCGGATCTCCCAGAAGATCATCATACCACTCAGCATTATAATGATCGCTGCTGCTGTTTTTGCCTTTATCGACTCGGGCCATCGAGTTGAAAAGAGAAAACTAGCGCCTTTGTTTTCAACTAGCCGTCTGCCCGTAAGCCACCTACCCAAGATACAATGGCTCAACAACAGATCAGTAACCATGTGATGCAGTCTGGCGATCATTTCATCAACTACAGGCAAAAGACAGCCCCTATGTGGGTATACAGAGGTCTTCACGCCTTGCCAGCAATCATCTGGAGCATCGCCATGCCCCTGCAGCACATTGACAGTCTCCGTAAGAAGTGGCCCGTGTACCACCGGACAGCAGGCTATGTCGCCCTCTCCATGTCTCTCATCCTCAGTATAACCGGTTACTGGTTTTTTCTTTCCAAGAATGCCTACACGCACGAAGACATGTTTCACGCACACACATTCAAGGGTTTCCGCATAAGCTGGCCCACGTTTGAGCTCAGCACATACCTCGTCGCGCCCTTTTACTGGTTCACAATGTACAAGACGGCCCTCACCGCGCGGGCCCGGCAATTTGTACAGCACAGGAAGTGGGCCGTTTTGCACACCATTTGCGCATGCATCATCTCTATGGAGCGATTGGGTGTCATTCTCATCTACACCGGTGGGTGGGTGATGAGTAGCAAATGGCCCAAGCAGCAGATCCACGAGTATTTCGGCGTTGGGTATACGATGAACGACATTGCAGAAGCGGAGCTCAGTGCGTTTGCATTCGGAAATGTTTTTGCGTATGCAGGTGTATTCCTGTGGACTGCTTATGAATTTGGGCGCGCTGGATACTTTGGCGACGTCAAGAACTTGCTGTCCTCAACAACCACGACTAAGTTGTCTGCAAAAAAGGTGCAATGAATACAAAGAAGTAAGGGCAAGGAGACGTCACATGTGTGATGAAGAAAAAGGAGAAATAGGGAAAGAGTTACAAAAGTCATACCCAATGCATTGCGCTTTATTATTATTTTTTCAAGAAAAGTCTTACACCTGACGTACACTATGATTACAAACCTTCCGCCATTTTGAGAGGAGAGACCTACAAGAAGGCCATATTACATGCATTGCATCGCTAGTCCATGAGAGAGAAAAAAAAGTACATCTAGAAACACATAAAGAAACGACATTAACCGTTCAAGAAACGTCACGTTAACCGAATGGCTTGGGGGAGCCGTAACGGAAGAAGGGCTGCGGATTCTGCTCTCGCACGTCGCCACCAATGGCCTTCCACCATACATCGGTACTCCATCGAATGATTCTCTCGGCAGCACCCTGGGCCGTAGCTGCGGGCCGTACGTCAAGGTAGAATACAGGTTCACCGCTGGCCTCGGGTTCGCCAGAGTAGTAGTCAATGACGTAACGGATCTCCTTTTCCTCGCCGTTGACGTTTCTTGAGACATACCAGTCGTGTCGATCAAACGGAGGCTCGGTTCTGTGTAAATTGTTAGCAAAATGGCATGATTTTTAATTTATTGCCATGAGGTTCAAGAGCGTACTCAAACTTGGACGGGTAGATCCAGCCCAGAACCTGAAGCATGGCCGCCTTGGGGGTCATCTCCTTCGGCCGTCCCTGGAACCGGACAAGACTGGGCTCAACATCTTTGCCGTCCCAGTGGCGGTTTACCTCCTCCTCAACGTGTTCCTCGCCGCGCTTGCAAATCTGCCAGCCCTTGTACAGACCATGCGCAAAGCGCTGTTCCCAGCCTACGACCTCTGCCCACGCACCCTCATTCAGAAAGTTGTGGACGGATACCATAGACTCGACGGCTGTAATGTCTGTGTCTGTGTATCCCTTGCGCAGCAGCGCATTGTACATTTGCTGAGGAGACGGGTACTCCCAGGTGCCTGCACCGTCGGCCTTGGGGATGGTGGATTCTTCTCTTGTCGTTGGCAGCGCAATCTTCTGGTTGGCCGCCGGCTTCTGGGACAAGTCTGGGAACATGTAGTTGAGAGGGTTCAGCTGTGATAGGATTGATTTGGGCTCTTCGGTAGAAGCGGTCGCAGAGCCTACGGCGGCAACAGCAGCAGCGCGTTGGTCGTGAGGAACTGGACAGCCGCCCGTGGTCGACGGGATGGGGGCTGCAGGTTTTGCGGCTTCGGCATGCGGGTTCAGTTTATCGAGCGATTTTTTGTGCATCGGACAGCCGGCCTATCAAGGGACCAGTTAGCTTCCTCGATTGTCGATGACATCTTTGCACTTGCGTGGCGTTTTGCGCGCTTCTACTTACCGGAGGCTCCTTTCCTGCAATGACCGCGGGGTGGCTGCTAGGCATATGCCCAACAGCAGGTGTCTGATCAGCCCAGAACCAGCCCATGGCGAAAGGTGTGGTGCGCCGGATGAAGATGTTGGAACAAATGTGATGACAAGGCAGGGTTCAGGATTTGGCTGGAACGAGCCGCTAACATGAGCAAGCGCTGGCTGAAAATATTCAGGGACAGAACGGGGAGAAATTTCTAATCTTTATCGCGCCATGCCGGCATCTCCGTGGGGCGCCGTGGCCGCTACGGGGTGGGCAGCCTGTATTGCTTAGTAGTGACTTTGTAGTTAAGGAAATGTACCAGCGAAGTGGCATGGCTACTAACAGCTCAGCCCAGCTGCTTGCACATGCTATCCTCTTCAATGCAGGTACGTCACTGACTTTATCGCCAAGTGGGCAGCTGTGCTCAAAGCTCGTCGGCAGACGCCGGAACAAGGTCACGCCCTCCATCAACATCAACCTTCCATTGCCACCAACTCGAGCATGAAAACATTATAATATAACGAGCAGCGACATCAATTAACTCAATCGAGATGAGGGTTGACCTTTTGCTCGGCAGGTTGACCGTGCGCTCGAGCTTCCGACAAGCATGCACCTTCAAACCGCCAACATTCGTCTTCCGACAACAGTCATGCCCTCGGCAGCTGCACACAGCACGCCAAACACACTGGCGCGGCAAAAACAACAGATTTTCAGCACTGCGGGCATCGGCCGGGGCAGCAGCTATTGGCACAGCGACATTCTTGGAGCTCGCGCGGAAAGACAATGGCGGTACCGAGCAAACGGGCGAGCACCGCATGCTGGAGCTGTCGCGAGAGGAAATTCGGAAAACGATACCTGAGAACGATCACGGACTGTTGCTCATCGTACATAAAGCCCTACTACTTATAGACTTGTATTTTTGGGAGCCGATTTGCACGGGTGTGCGGTTTCTGCATCTGGTTGTCATCTTTGTGCCAGTCATTATATCCGTGCCGGCCATCTGGGTAGGAGGGCGGGTCGCAGAGCGGGACAATGAACGTCGAGGCACACTATGGTGGTATAATTCTCTTGTCAAGGCCATGGAGCTGGCTGGCCCAGCTTTTATCAAGCTCGGGCAATGGGCGGCATCCCGATCAGACATCTTCCCTACCGAGCTGTGCGAGACTCTGTCCAAGTTGCACTCAAACGCGCCGGCACACTCTATGCGAGTAACGCGTGATACTCTTGAAGCAGCCTTTGATGGGCGACGATTTGAAGACATTTTTGACGAATTCGACGAGAAGCCTCTAGGTGTCGGTGCAATTGCCCAGGTGTACAAGGCGAAGCTAAAACCAGACTTGGCTTCACCGCACGATTCTGATATTACCAAGGAAAAGCACATTGCAGAAAATGTCAAGCACAACGTCAGAACCGTGCTCATGAGCTCACCAAATCGTGTACCGTCAACTTATGTAGCTGTCAAAGTGCTGCATCCACATGTTGAGCGAACAGTTCGACGCGATCTAAAGATTATGGCCTTCTTTGCGTCTGCTCTCAACGCCATCCCGACGATGGAGTGGCTCTCCTTGCCTGGCGAGGTAGAACAGTTTGGTGAAATGATGAAGCTGCAGCTCGACCTCCGTATCGAGGCGGCCAATCTTGCCACCTTTCGCCAAAACTTCAAGGACCGATCAACCGCCTGGTTCCCGTACCCATACACGGATTTCACGACGCGCAACGTCCTGATTGAGGAGTTTGCGCAGGGCATTCCCCTCGCCGACTTTATGGAGAATGGCGGTGGAGTCTTTCAACATGACATTGCCGACGAGGGCCTCGATGCGTTTTTGCGCATGCTGCTTCTCGACAACTTTGTCCACGCCGATCTGCACCCTGGCAACATTATGGTGCGTTTCTACCGCTCAGCAAAGCCCGAGCTCCCTGACCTCCCCATGCGCCAAAGCCCCGATCTACCGCCAGCCGAGGACCCCTCCGACGTCACGGAGCAGGTCCTTGAGCGTCTCCGTCCCTACCGTCACCGCAAAGACATGGCTGCCTGGGAGGCCGAGCTGGCCAAGATTGATGCCGAGGGCTTTCGGCCGCAGCTCGTCTTCATCGATACTGGCCTGGTGACGGAGCTCAACGAAACGAACCGGAACAACTTCCTCGACCTGTTCCGCGCCGTCGCTGAGTTTGACGGCTACAAGGCCGGGCATCTAATGTGTGAGCGCTGTCGACAGCCCGAGGCCGTGCTGGATAAAGAGGTTTTTGCGCTCAAGATGCAGCACCTCGTCCTCGGCGTCAAGAGTCGCACCCTCGCACTGGGCAACGTCAAAATTGGTGACATTCTCCAGCAAGTGCTCGCCATGGTCCGTGGACACCACGTCCGTCTTGAGGGCGACTTTGTGAATGTGGTGATTAGCATTTTGCTACTCGAGGGCATCGGACGCAGCCTCAACCCGGACGTGGATCTGCTGAGCAGCTCCCTGCCTATCCTGCGGCAGCTGAGCACGCAGAGCGGTGCTGGTGTCGGCGACTTTTCCATGATTCTCCTGTGGGTCGGACTCGAGACGAGGAAATTTCTGCAGGCGAGCATTGAAGATGTATGTGCCTTTCTCTCTTTTCTTTACTCCTGTTGTTGCCATCCATTTTGCTACGAAATCAATACTAATGAACGCCTTAGGTTGAGCGGTGTGTCAAATATGATCTTTTGTCGCCCAATGTTTAGACTTTACATGGCCTTGGCTGCCACATATCAGATACGAAAGGTCTGGAGTGTATTCATAGAACGGCGTATTACAGGGACTCGAATTTGGGGAAATGATGTAAAGACTTGTAGAAATGTCTTGCAGTTAACGCCATATTGAATTTATGGGAATGGGACGCGCCACGCCGCCTGGCAGAAACTCAGCGTCTGTTGCATACTCAGTTTTACTAGATGATCGATTTAACTGTATTCAATAGAGTGAAAGAGCTGTGAAGCAAAAGTATTGTAATATATATAAATTGTATTTGTATATAAAAGCGTCCACCTAGAGCCGAATGTCATGATGTGAAGCGTACGTACGCTTAGAAAGGACCATGTCTCCCACCGATGTATAGATGCAAAAGCAACAGCGCCATCAACTCCATATGCAGAGAGGAAGAAAGAAAAGAAGGCAGAGAAAAATATGCACCAAAACAATAGATCAAATACGGCCGTAATCACAGAAACAGAAAGTTTTGCCAATCTGCTGTCTGTAGTCCCTCTCCTGTTTTCAGCACTGAAATATGCACGGCTAGTCGGTGCTTGTGCTCAATTCCATTGACTCCCACAAGTTTCTCAGCAGAGTCGCCGTGTCGTCGGGCTCGTCACCTGCAGCGCTCGAGCCGCTCATTCTTTCACCCTGGCGCGCAGGCGCTTCGTCGCCATCGAAGCTGGAACCAGCACCATTTGCCCGAATGGATGTCACGCGCCGCGAAGCCGCCGTTTGCCGAGGATCCGGCATGCTCACGTTGCGCGCATGGCGTGCCTGGCCCTCAGCTGCCGGTGTTGTTGTTCGCTTGCCGTTGGTTAATGGCGTACTGGGTCGCGGGATGCGCTTGCTTTTTTCCAGCTCCGGTAGGCGGCCGAGACGGTTCAGCGAGCGAGCAATGGGATTCTGGCATCTTCGCACTACGAGATACTCCATGCCAGTTCTTTCCATGAGCCTGTTTACCCGTGGGTCTCGACTCACGGCGCCGTCATATCCCACACCACCAATTCCAATCAAAGGGCCAGCAGCGCCACCAACCACTCCTGCTGCTTGACCAGGCTCGAGTGCAGAGCTTTGACGCTGAAGGTTAAGCTTCTGTTGTGTTCGGGATGTTTCTGCCCGATGACCGGTGTTGCGACCCGTGGATTTTGGTATGAGCGCAGTGTTGTCAACGTCAGAGAGCATCGATTTAGTGCCATTTTGTACCAAACTAGCAGACGATTGCGCTCGAGGTGAAGATACCGGCAACAATCTCGAACCGTTTGGTGGATTATAGAATGAACCCTCACTGACGAGAGCAGAACCGGGGGGTTCAACAAATCTAGATGTTAGCCCATCCTGGTTGCCTGATGTCGATAGTGATGACCCATTCGGATGAGCACCATCTGATTCGGGTGAGTGGCGAGGAAGATCCGCCTGCGCCATTTCAGTTGCCATCTGCGTTGTTGCGACAGAAGACATAACGCGCTTGAGTACGCGCGAAGTGAGATACTCCTTGTGACGTAGTCTCTCTTGCTCCGAAGGGGAAGTATCGGCGGATGGCTGTGCAGATGGAGCTGTAGATTGGCTAGGAGTTTGCGGTCTCGAATTTCCGTTCGACGCAGGATGACGCTGCAGAGAAGATTGCCCACTGCTGATTATAGAACCCTTTCGTGACATGTGCGGCGAATTAGACCCGCTAGCATCAACCCATTCGTCCTCTGGATCCTCAATGCCAATATCGAAAGTCACCTGCGATTTATGTGATTTATGACTGTTGATTGCACTGGTAGCAGGGTTGCGCTCGAGTTTATCGGACGAGCGGTTGCGCTTCGCAACTTCAACACTAGAGCGGTTGCGCTTTAGACTAGAATGGGAGGCGCTCTTGGGCAGATTTGGCGTGGAGTTGTCACGCGATAGCTTAACTTCGCTATTGACGCGGCGATGAGTCGTGGAACGGCGATTGGCGTCACGGTCGCCAGGGGACGTTGTGCGCCTGTTTAGCCTGGGCGCAGCCTGACCATGCTGATGTGACTTTGTATGGAGGACCTTGGCTGAGGGGACGCGGGCATGTAGTCGACCACCGACATGGTGGTGCTTTTGGTGCTGCTGTTTCGGGCGATGCTGATTCGTCGCACCTGCAGAGACATCGCTGTGGGCGTCGGAGTCGCGGTGTTTTGATTGGCCATCGGGTGCTGCAGGTGCGTTGTCCATTTCCGTTTCTCGCACCATGGTTCGCTGGAAGGGCTGCGCTGACAGCACAGCAACTCGCGGCTGCGACAGGGTTGTTCGGTTGGGTGTGGTGGGCAGCGGAGAGGGGCCAGTTAGAAGCGGCTGTAGAGAGTACCGAACTTCGGACCAAGTAGGAAATGTAAGCTCGCGGGGAAACGATAGCTCGATGCAGTGCTGAATTGAACAGTTGGAGGCGAGAGTGAGACAGTGATCTTGCTGGTGAAAAGAAACAAAAAAAAGAAGGCTGATGCGACGCTGGGTTAGATGCGTCGTCACTGAACAAGGGCTGCAGGCGCGACACAGCAGCTGCACTGAGCACCAAGTGGCCAATTGATGACGGTGTGACGGTCAGGCTGCGACTTGGGTCGCGAAGAGCAGTGCACGGTGGTCGAGCGATGGTGCGTATGGAAATTGTTGATGAGGGATGTTGGATTGATGGATTCCGGAAAGTCGGAAACAGAGGGAGATTTGAGTGAGGCCTATATGAGGTCTCGCTGGATGGACAACCAAACAGGGTCCAAACTAGGCCTAGTAGTTCTGGAAGGCACTGACCGCTGTCGCTGGGGCCAACACAGGCTTCGTTCCAGGCCGCCAACCTACCTGGAGGACTGGGTACAACCACTCACAGAGTGGGTAGCCATCAGTTGTCATGTCCGCCAGTAGTAGTCATCGCGAACAAGACTTATTATCAGTACAGTTAGGTGAGGCGTACAAATCACGCGTGATAACGCTGTGATAACGTATGGCAATTTCAAGATTAATAATGGTCTTTCTTTCCAGCTGGTCTGCCGTGTGGTGCGAAGGTGCCACCTGCTCATCAACACTGTTCATAATGCGAGAGGTCTACTAAATGAATAAAATAGATCCAGAGCAAGTAACCCGATACAATTGCTTTACCCAATAGCGTCCGCTTTTTTATACATACATGTCTAATCCAAAAGGTCTTGGCAATTGCCCTATTTTTTTACCGTGTGCTCAGTGCTACATCCTGTAGATGTATGTAGATTGCATCACGTGCTCCACTTTTGGTAAGTTTTCAAGCCATTCTGATCCAGCATCTCCTCCAGACGTCATTCGTCATCCTTCGATACTGCCTCTGTCATCGCAGGACGAACCACTCTTCGCCGTAACGAAACACTAAATATAAACATCCGCCATAGAATGTCTGGCCTTGCGGATATTGAAGAGGAGAAGGGATTGTATCAGGAACAGGTACATCCCCAAAATGTCCAGCTCGTACTACCATGCACTACTAACCATACACATAGCTTGATCTCGTTCTACTACAGTTGCGCGACGACCCTAGCAATGCCGAGCTCACCTCCCTCAAGGAAGAGTTGACAAACTTTATCAATCTCCTCGATGAAAGCATTGCAGAACTGAAGCAGAAACAGGCCCCTAAGCCAGCGCCAAAGCAGCCATCACCGCCGCCGGAGCCCGAGAAATGGTCGCGCGAGAACCACCCAGCATTCAAAAAGGCCGCACCGCCGCCGCCTGAGGAGAAGGACGACAGCCCCGTTACGTACCAAGTAAACGACATGGTGATGGCCAAGTGGATGTCTGGTGACAAGGGCTTTTACCCTGCCAAGATCACGTCCATCACTGGTTCAGCATCGGCGCGTGTTTATGTTGTCAAGTTCAAGAGCTATGATGCTACCGAAACTCTACGCTCGCGCGATATTCGCCCAATATCGAACAAAAGAAAGGCAGAGGAGCCAGCAGCGCCACCGACAGCCTCAGCCGGACCACCTCAGCCTGGTTTTGTATCCTCCGCCGGCGCTACAACATATCCCAATGCCAACAAAGATGGCAATGCTGATGCGAAACCGCCGAAACCGAAGAAGATTAAGGCCAAAAAGGAACTCGAGGCTGGCAAGACCAAGTGGCAGGATTTCAACGCCAAATCCAAGTTTGGAAAGTCGCAGAAGAAGGACAGCATGTTTAGGACGCCAGAAGGCATCCATGCTAGAGGTTCGTTTTACCACACAACATCACATGTGAGATTATGCTAACGTATGTCTTGTTATAGTGGGCTTCACTGGCTCTGGCCAAGCCATGCGCAAGGACCCTAGCCGAAATCGCCACGTCTACCAAGTTAATGATGAACTAGACTAATGCATCTCGTGCTTACAGCAGGATATCCAATTTTCAACGATGAACATGTTTTCGGCGTTTAAGGAACAGGAAAGAGCTTGGAACGACACACTATCACTACCCAGACAAGAAGATTTCCCCACGGTAAAAAAGACACCCTGTCCATTACTGCGGAGCTAACTGCCAGCTTTTGGCTTTGTCTTTCAGGCCAATTCTCGCCTGTGTGTAGGGATCTCATACTACCTGGCTTTGTTTGCCCCAGCCAGTTTGATACGTTTATTCGGAATAATACCACAGTACATATATTTTACATTATTTTTACACTGTTTTACACTGTTTTACACTTTTCTTTTCTTCTTCTTTTTTTCTTTTTTGCAACGGAGGTGCTACACCATTGACTAGCGCTCCTTCATCTCAATTTTGGGCAAAATGCCTCTGGCTATGTCGAGAAAGGCCGCAGCACGCTCGCTCTCTGGCTCGGCCACAACAGTTGGCTTTCCCTTTTCACTGTCGTCTCCAATGTTGGGATGGAGTGGTATATCACCCAAGAAGTCGATGCTATACTCTGAGCACATCTTCTCAACCCGCTCGTTTGATCCAAACACATGCGTACCTTCCCTGCAATGCGGACAGGTAAATAGTGACATGTTCTGCACAAGGCCAAGGATATCGACATTCACTGTCTTAAACATATTAATCCCCTTCACAGCGTCCTTTGTAGCAAGGGTGTGTGGTGTTGTTACAATGACGGAGCCTGTCTCGCACATTAGTGAACGTCGGTTCCATTGGGAGCGTGGCTTGGGCTGAGCGAACCGTCCAGTATAACTTGCTGCGTGATGGTGAGCTGAGTATCACCCGTTCCAGGTGGCAGATCCAGGACTAGGACGTCCAGACCACCCCAGTCAACCTCGTGTAGAAGTTGCTGGATAGCTTTCATAACCATAGGACCCCGCCACACCACTGGCGCCGATTCTCCAACGAGATATCCCATAGACATTGTCTTGACGCCATAATTTGTAAGGGGCAGAAGTTGGTTGTCTAGTATGTGTCAGTAAAAACCCTAGTAGAGCATTGTATGAGATTTACATACTGTTGGACAACCTTGGCTCCCCAGACAGGTCGAACAGAGTTGGGATAGAAGGACCAAAGATATCTGTGTCGAGAATACCAGCGCGGAAGCCGAGCCTAGCAAATGCCAGGGACAGATTTGCTGGGGCTGTTAATAATCGCAAGAAAAGGACATTGATCTGAAAGTCAATTACCTGCCACTGTACTTTTGCCCACGCCACCCTTCGCCGATGAGACAGCGATGACTTTGTCTACGCCTGTAATCTTGCGCTTCTGTGGCCTTTTCCCCCACGTAGGAGGTGTACCGGCTCTTGGCAACCCCTAAAACTGTCAGTGCCATTTGTCAAAGAAGAATTGGGCATCATGGCTGACAAGAGGATTTTCATGCGCTAGAGCACCGACTGTGCGAAACAGTCTCCTTGCGGTAGTCCTCATCGGTACACAGGAGAGTGCCTGCGATGAAGACAGATTATGTATATCTGAGTCCTTTAAAATTAGATGCAAGTCATTGCCGCGAAATATTAGAAGGATTTAGTAGCTGTGTCGCAAAGCGAAAAGCTATCAGAGACAATCAAGATGATTATTCTTGAAGTCTTGTACTTGATACAGTGGTTGGGCAACGCAATAGCTCCAGGCGGCTTGCATTGGCGCGTGCCATCGAGACCACCACAGGGACCCACCCAAGAGGCGACGAAATTTTGCCCGTCTCTACCGCCTAAAAGTTGAAGCAGTCTGGGCAGAAAATTCCCAGCGTGGGGCCGAGCTGCGCAAAGCTTCAATTCGCAATTCGATCGCAAATTAGCAAAGATGGGCAGGCCGACTTCGCGAGCGAAATTATTCGAAAAATATGACGAGCATATTGAGAAGGGTAATTTTCGTATTTTCCGGCGATCTACATGAATTATGGAACTAACAGCCAGCAGATCATGATCCAGAAGCCGACCATGTCGTAGCGAGCGGCAGCGATGAAAGCGGTGATGAATATGCTGGCACAGAGCACTACGTCAGTGTCGGAAAGAGCAAGCTGCGCCAAAAAGGAGACAACGGTCTTGGTCCGCAATATCGAGGCTCAAAAGTGAGCCGCAATGCGCTGGAGGCGGAGATTTCTAGGGAGGACGACGAAGTCAGTGAGGAGGACAGTGGTGATGAGGTGTACGATGACCCCGAGATTGCGAATCTCGAGGCCGATACCGCCGAGGCAGCCAGCGATTCAGAAATCAGCAGCGACAATGCGCTCGGCGAATCAGACGACGAGAAACTCAGCAAGTTTGTATTTCGGGGTAGCTCAAAGCCGAAAAATCCCAAGAGTAATCGCGCCACTGCGGCAGACTACATGTCTAGTTCGGAAGAAGAAGTCGATGAGGATGACGAGGACGAGGACGATGAGGATGAGGATGAAGACATGGACGATGGCTTGGAAGCCCTGATCGATGGCGAGGCTGAGGACGACGATGAGGACGACGATGAGGACGACGACGACGATGGAGACTCTGAGGAGGAAGAGGATGAGGATGAGGAAGCAGAGGCAAAGGGATCGTCAAAGGCGAAACCAACTATAAACGGACGAACGCCAAACGCAGATATTGAAAAGGGCACAGCCATTCAAAAGCAACGAAAAATGTATGATGGTTTATTACATCTGCGTATTCGTTTACAAAAGGCACTGGTTGCGGCAAATACATTTACCGCATTGGAAGAGGAACAGGGAGAAGATGACACCATAATGGCGTCTTATGATGCCGCCGAAGCTGCCGCCATTACGCTGCTCGAAACCATTGGCAGCCTCAGAGAAAACTGCTGCGCACCCATTTCGACGGGTATGAAGAGAAAGCGCGAATTTGAGGTGTCTACAACTAGCACTGAAATTTGGGAGCAACTACAGGAAGAGGACAGGCGCGCGCTAAAGTTTCGTGAAAAGTGTCTTGAGAAGTGGTCGCGCAAAGTGCAGAGCGTCAACGTCTCTGCGCCAAAGGGTCTCAGCTCCAGAAATAGGACGCTTGTAGACTCGCTACACGATCAACTAAACAACCCAGACGATCGCCTTGTCAAGCGAACACGCGTGCCACGATCCTGCGCACCTGCGCAAGTCTCCAAGAAAATTACCGACGACGAAAACATTTTTGACGACGCCGATTTCTACCAGCTCCTGCTCAAGGAGCTCGTCGAGCAGCGAACTGTTGACCCATCGTCCAACCAGACGAGTGCCGTTCCGTCGGTCGTCCTGACAGCCTCGCGAGAGAGCAGGACACGCAAAGTAGTTGACCGCAAAGCCAGCAAGGGCCGCAAGATGCGATTCACCGTCCACGAGAAGCTGCAAAATTTTATGGCGCCTGAAGATAGACGATCCTGGGAGCAGACGGCCATTGACCGATTCTTTGGTACCCTATTTGGGCGCAAGCTCGAGCTCAACGAGGATGAGGCTGATGACGACGAGGACATGAATGCCGTCGCCGATGCTAACTTCAAGCTCTTTGCCTAAAATAGACCCTTACACATTCTTGGGGGAACTGTAGGCGGTTTGATCTTTTTTTTTTCTGGGACATATAGCACACTCTCATGGTTGCCGGAATATCACTTGAGACATGTATTTTTTTTGCATTACGGAGTTGGAATATTTGAAAAAAAAAAAAAAAAGTACAACTGTCATGAATTGTATTATCAATCTGACGCTCCCACTATACGTGATTTCTAAATTTGTAAGTCGGAATGCTGAGAAAGAGTGATGGCGACAATGATTGCTGTTGAATCCGGATTTCCGCATTTAGTGGTATGTTTCCGCAGATAGAGCCTTCAGTTGCGCTGCAGACCGTGTTCTACCACAGTTTTCACCGGCATGGTGCGGAATTCAGTGGGCCATTGGTTCCTTGACCTTCTCGGCGGCTTTCGTCGGTGGTGAGGCCCGGTGCGGGACCGTTCCGTCGCTGGAAACCCCCGCTACGACACTGCCGTCAGACACCCCCTTCTGGTCAGGTGGGCAGACCGAGATCGTGCCCATGTCCGGCAATGGCGGGAGCAGTTTTACTCTTAGGATTTGCACCACTCGGTGCGCGAAGTTTGCATCGCCATTTGAGTGATGAGTGGAATAAATCCAATAACAGTATAATTCGCTTTCTAAGATCTGGAGAGTGTCGTTTGATATACCTGTTGACGTAGTTTGCAGTCTATGTTTACAGGTAATGCAGTGGTACTATGTAGGCCAATGACTAGTAGTATTAAATTAATATTAAAATCTCAGTTGTAAATCAGATTAAGAGTATTCATATAGATTCATTAATATTTTCAAGTCCATCAATAGATAGGATGTTGCGAATTGAACAACTAACTACTTAGATTGTTGACAAACAGCATTCTGGTAGCTCAGAGGATGCAAGGTGGCGCGGGGTAGTGGGCCGCCGCGGGTTAGGCTATCGGCTGTCGAAATGGGGGTGGCCGCTTCTAAGGGGATACAAACCGAATTCTTATGGAGGGGCAGTCTCGTTCCTTCCCACGTCCATCTTAAGTCTTAAGCCGTGCGTGCATTCATTTTATTTTACAATTTTTCGTTCTCACATACTCTCCTCAGCTCCCCTCCTCGGTCAATTCGTCCACACAATTCACAATGGCTGCTACCACGTCTTGGCTACCCGCCGACGCCAAGGGCGACTTCTCTATTCACAATTTGCCATTTGGCATCTTCTCTACAGGAACTGATGCTCCCCGCGCCGGTGTTAGAATTGGTGACAGCATCATCGATCTCAAAGCCCTCTCCGAAGACGCTGCTGCCGCCGAGCTAAAATTCATCAAGGGTGCTGCTCACACCTTTGCCGAGCCTACTCTCAACGCCTTTGCTGAAACTGGCCGCGCCACCCACCGAGGCGTCCGCGCTGAGCTTCAGAGCATCCTCAGCGAGACTAGCTCTTTCTTCAAGGACAATGAGGCCCTAAAGAAAAAGGCCATTGTTCCCGTCAGTGCGGCCAAGATGCACCTCCCTATGCAGGTTGGCGACTACACAGATTTCTACGCCGGCTACCATCACGCCTTCAAGGTCGGCGTCCTCTTCCGCGGCCCCGACAACGCCCTGCAGCCCAACTACACCCATATTCCTGTCGGTTATCACGGCCGTTCATCCAGCATTGTCATCTCTGGCACGCCAATCCGCCGCCCCCGAGGTCAGATCCTAGCGAACCCAACAGCCCCTACGAAAGAACCCATCACCAGCGCCTGCAAGCGGCTGGACTACGAGCTGGAGCTTGGTTGTTTCATTTGCAAGCCCACTAACATGGGAGACTCTGTTGACGTCAACGAGGCTAACGAGTATATCTTTGGCTATGTTCTGCTGAACGACTGGAGTGCCCGCGATATTCAGGCATGGGAATACATTCCACTTGGGCCTTTCAATGGCAAGAACTTTGGTTCCAGCATTAGCCCTTGGGTCGTTACCAGTGACGCTCTAGAGCCCTTCCGTGCAGAGGCCTTAGAGAACAAGACTGCCATTCAGCCATACCTTCAAGAGACCCAGAAGAAGAACGTGTATGATATTCAGCTCCAGATTACCATCAACAGTAAGTTTACGCAAGTATCAATATTAAAGTTTTGGCAGCCCGCTAACAGTGTCTGCCAGCTGACGGCAAGACGGACGGCAATGTCATTGCCGAGACCACGTCTAAGAACCTGCTCTGGTCATTTCCTCAAATGATTGCTCACCATACTATTGGTGGCTGCAATTTGCGAGCAGGAGACTTTTTGGGTTCGGGTACAATCAGTGGAACGGAACTACGCCAGCGAGGAAGCTTGCTGGAGATGACTGAGGGCGGAAAGCAGGACTTCGAGATTGGTCAGGGCAAGGTTCGCCGCTTCCTCGAGGACGGCGATAGCGTTGTGATGCACGGATACTGCGAGAAGGATGGTGTCCGTGTCGGCTTCGGTGAATGCGAAGGCACAATTCTGCCAGCCAAGGCCCTGTAGGAAGCGGATGCGTGAGGTGAGACTTGGTATCTTGATCTGATGTTGTATAGGTGGGCAGTGGTTACATGTACATGACAGGGATACGTCATTGCAAAGATGGAAATGCGCTAAAAATCCAGTCCAACTAGGTCTGACAAGTAGATAATGATAGAGGAAGAAAAAAGAAAAATACTACACGCAAAAGCTGTGAATCCATATAACCTGTCATGTGTAATCTGGGCGATGCGGGAGCGCTCTCTCTCAGTGTGACCTGCAGAGCACCCATGCTCCAAGAACGAATCCCCACAGTGGGTGGAGTGCCCACTGTAACGGATGGCAAAGCCGGGCTTAGCGGTCCGTGCTAACTGAGTGGTTAACGGAGACATTGGGTCTTCCCTTGATCAGTCGTAGCTTTGCATTTTGCTGTACGATGCGGAGGCGAGAAGACGGGATGAAAGTCAGACACTCGGTCACGCTGTGCACGGCAGAGTAACACAAGTCTGAACAGATTACTCAGGTATTAGATCAGTGAGGTATTGATTCCGCTTTTCAGAGCAAGGTAACGGCTGCTCAGGGCGGCAAATTAAACCTCCTCAATCTAGAGGGACCGTGACTGCTGTCTCAGCCCCCAAAAAGCCTTTCCGCACTGCCGTTAACAGTAATTTGAGACAAGTTATGCGGATGCTGGTGACGTTGCGGCTAGTTAATGGTTAAAAATCGTTGCAGTAGTAAAGGTTCGTTTTTATCCCGGCCCTAGTGAGCAGGGACTGCAAGACAAGGAATAAGCAACAAGCAGCAAGTAACAAGCAACAAGCAAGCAATCGAGTGTCTGTTGAGTGTTGGATGGTTGCACCACCAAAACGGCCACTAATATCGACACGGCCCGGGTCACGTGTTTGCACTGGCCAGGTACGTAATTTTTGGTGTGGGCGGGATGACAACTGATTTACCTGCCTGTATTAGTAGGGGAGGGAGACTGGGGGACTCGGGTCATTCCAGCTGCCCAGAGCTGGGGTGTGCTTTGCCGCCCTCACTGCATTTTTTTTTCTTTCCTACCCTCTTTGCTACTTTTTCCCTTCAACCTGACCAAGAATATATCAAATCACTCTACAAGGCGAGGAAAACACAGCAGAACCCCCGCCACATCTTCAATGGGCCGCCCGCCATGGAGCAAATCGAAACGCAGGCTTCCGATTTGCGCTTCCTTGCCCAGGCTCAAGTTCCACTGAGCAACTCGCCCAGCGTCACCTACGAAACACCTAGGCCAGCGCCGCAGGGCAGTCCTGGTTCCGCGTCCTTCGGAGGAAATTCCGCGGCGCCAGGCGACTCGTCCACCAACAAGAGAAAAGCGAGCGACGACGGGTTTGCATCCACTAAGCAGACACGCAGCAAGCGAAATCGGGTACGTTTTACCTGTCCTGGTTCTTTTACCGTTTGGGGAGGGGGGGCGACTGTTGTGTGTGTGCGCGCGCCGCCATCACCATCACCCCCAGTTTGTGTGTGCGTGCCTAGTCTTTGTCCCAATTGCGCAGCAGCTGGCAACAAGGCGGGGAAGGGGCGGATGAGAATGTGACAGCGGCCACTAGAACGTCTCTGATTCTGCCAAAAACTTTTTTGAATCAACCTTTTTCCACTAACCTCTTTCTTGTTTGCTTTTTTCCTTGTCGGCATATAGTACATCTCCATCGCCTGGTAAGTGCTCCGAGGGTCTCACGTCCTCATTTCAGTTGTCGGGCAAAAAATGAAACGACGACACCCTTTTTTCCGCACTGTCACTAACACACCAACCAACCCCCTGGTCAGTAATGAATGCAAAAGGCGCAAAATCAAATGCAATGGTGAAAGTCCTTGCAAACGCTGCGGCAACATGGGGCTGAATTGCCTTTATACCCCGAATTGCTGCGCAAATACTTTCAAGGACTCTGACGAGTACAAAATTGTCCTCTCTCAGCTTGCTACCCTCCAGGGCGAAGTTGGTTCTCTGAAGCAAGCCATGCAAGCCATGCAATCTGGCCAAGGCGATCGTTCACGAATGGATAGGTCCTCCATAGCTGGCCCTTCAATGATGGCGCCTTCCCCAGCTCACAGCTCTGTGTCTGGTCGTCACGCCAGCATCAGCCAGGTCAAGACTCCTGGAGCCTACCGAGGCCCTACTAGTACAGCGCATATGCTTGGCATTGCCCAGTCCAGCACCGGAATCGGATACACAGAAGCTGAGGATGCAAGCAGTCAGGGTCCCGACTCGCATATGCAACCGCCCGGTGCTCCCTGTGATCCGCTTTTGGAATACACCCAGGACGAAATGATTCGTCTTTGCAAAGTCCACGAGGATGAAATTGGCATAATGTATCCCGTTCTCAATATGGCAACCGTCACAGAGTATGCGCGAAATCTTGCTGCGCAACTCGATTCTACCAGGCACCAACCTTCCACGCAGCTCTTAAATGACGACAAGACGCTCGAACTGAAAATAGTCATGTGCTGTGCACTGGTAGTCGAGGAAAACGGGCCAAGCGCAAAGGCGCAGAGACTGCTCGAGAGCATGGAGTCGACGTTAAATCGAAGACTACTTGCAGACGAAGCCTATGTATCTGTTCTGCCTGTGCTCTGCATCTTCGCCGGCTATCGTTTCTTGACCGACGATGAAGGTCTCGCTTGGCGCATTATTGGTCAAGTTTGCCGGTTGTGCCTTGAGCTCGGTCTCCATCGATCACAGATCCATGAAGCGATACAAGACCCGACGGAGAGACGAAATGCCCTCAATAGCTTCTGGTCAGCTTATGTGCTGGATCGCCGCTGGGCGTTCAATACTGGTTTGCCATATGTTATTCAGGATGCAGACATTGACCCCAAGCTAGAATATCCAGTATGTATATCGATTGTAGCCTTTGTCGTTCAATTGCTAACTGTTAGTGCCAGACGGATTACCCATACCTGGTTTCTATGATTTCTTATTCTAAGCTCGGCGCCAAGGTTTGGAGCCTCGTTGAACAACGCCGTGCTTCATTTCTTGAAAATGAAAAGGCTTGGATTGGAGATATTGAGAAGCTCGACGCCGAAATTTTAGCCTGGTATTCCTGCGTACCACCAGAGGTCCAAATCAGAGATTGGCATTCGGAAGGCCACATCGGCTCTACCTCGTCTTATAATCTGCAGAGGCTCAGAGTCTGGACATATCTCCGCAAAAATCAAGTGAGTACAACACTGTTCTAGCAACACCCCCCATTACAACTAACGCTTTTTTAAGATACGGAATTGGTTGCATGCACCAATCCTACACAGC
The DNA here is from genome assembly GCA_900169235.1 of Zarea fungicola. Taxonomy (NCBI): domain Eukaryota; kingdom Fungi; phylum Ascomycota; class Sordariomycetes; order Hypocreales; family Cordycipitaceae; genus Zarea; species Zarea fungicola. The sequence continues at coordinate 187,986 of FWCC01000124.1, read as the reverse complement.
ACAAGTTCCATTATCGGCGCTCCGCATCTTGCACAAGTCTGTGTTGACGTGGCGAAAGACACAGTTGCATATCTACATCATGTGAACAGCCAGACAAGCATGATTAAGTCGTCGCAGGCTTTTTACAGCCAATTTCTTGTTTCAGCTCTGGCTATCATGTTTCTTGCATCAATACAAGCCCCAGTACAGTTCTCTTCAACCTGCAGGGAAGACTTCTACACGGGTCTAAGCTTAATCGAGGACCTTTCACCCCGAAGCCACATTTCTAAGCGCCTATGGCGAATAGTCTGGACTCTACGGCAGTATCTGCAGTACATTGCCCCAAAGCAAAACAACGACGCTCATTCCAATGCCGCGCTAGGCATGATTGGCCTTGCTAGGGGAGGACGCATGGAGCCGACAGCGACACAGTACCCATACGTTGGCCCTGCAGTGGGGCCAGGCCAGCCAATGCCCGGGGTTGGGATGGAGGTCAACGGCGTAAGACTCCAGACTGAGTTTTGCAACATTTATGAGGAGTTTGTGAGTCACAACGGATTTCGGAATATTGTGCAGCCGGATGGCATGCAGAATCACGACCAGATGAGGAACGCTGCGCAAAACCTGTTTTTTGGCCATATGCGGGACATGTTTTAATATGGTAGGTTATTTGCCGAGAAAGATTGTATATGTTGGCAGGTGGATGAAAAGGCGATTGGAAGGTTGCAATTTTGCCTTGATTCAATTCACAATTGTATATACTTACACATAAACATTTACTATAACCTGTAACTTGTGTCAATGCAAATTTTCCTGTATTAGTTGCTGCCCAAGTAGAGGGAGTCTGCTGTCGCGAAATGGCTCCTACCAGATGCAATCTACGCTAACGGGGGCCTCCAATGCCACCAAAACATGCCGAACTCGAATAGTCACTCGTTGTTGTTGGGGATATTTTCCAGTTGATTTGCAGGTCAGATGATTTCCTTTTACATTTCCTTACATGGTTCTTAGCATAATGCATGTAACTATCACAAGATCCCTCGGCACCAATTCGCGGCGTCGGAAGCTAGCCATATCTGGCACTCAAGGTGAGCCAAGCCACTCTCAACACCAGTCAAGGCGTTTTAAGCCCTCTTCAGCCGCGCACAGTCAGGGCGCCGAGGCGTTCAACAGGCTCACTGGCCTGTTAGGCAAGAACAATCGGAATGTATAAAGTTTTATATATATTGGTGACTGTACCATGATGGCATCCGTACTCTCAAGCAAATATTAGAAAATAAATAGCCCAATCCTTAGGAAAACATGTCTGACGAATTCGTCATTGTACACGACCATGTTCCCCGGAACAGCGGCGACAACTTGCCCGTCTACACAGCCGAAGACAACCCCGATTTAAGCCTGGATGACCGCATCGCGGCAACACCAGACCTCGCCCTGCCTATCCTGGCGGCGGGAGATATCCGTCGCGTTGATGGGTGCGTAGCGGACGGCGATGCGGCATCGCTGGGGCGCGATATTTGCAGCTCCTTCAACGATGCCGTCACCAGCAATCAAGAAGAGGTCGTCGCCGACTTTATCGCGCGAGGCCTCGTCTCGCCCGACACCCCCAACATCTACAAGGAGACACCACTCCTGACCGCCGTCCGCGCCGGGCATATCGGCATGGTCCGGCGGCTCGTCAGCCTCGGCGCGCTCGTCAACGGCTACGGGCAGTCCGCCACCGTCATCTACGAGGCCGGCAGCGGCCAGGGCACGCACTTTCAGCGCACGCCGCTCCAGTACGCTGCCGAGTACGGGCCCCTCGCCATGGTCAAGGTCCTGATGGAGGAGTGCGGCGCCGACGACAGCCTGGTAGCGCCCGACGGCGCGCTGGCGCTGCGGCTCGCCGCCGAGAACGGGCATCGCGAGATTGTGGACTACCTGCCCGCGCGGCGCGGCGGGGGCTGGAGGCGCTGGAAGGGGAAGCACGCGAAGCAGATGCGGATCGTGAAGCGCTCGTGCCAAAAGATTGGCACGTTTTGCTACTACACGGTGATTGCGCCGCCCAAGGTGGTGTTCTGGCACGCGCCGAAATGGGTCTGGGAGAACCGGGCGCGCATCGGCAGCTGGATCAAGAAGAAGATCCTGGGCCTGCCCGGCCTGCTCGTGCGGCTCGCCAAGGCCCTTGCCAAGGTTCCAGGGTACATCTGGAGGGCCGTCAAGGCGACGCCGCGGCTCTGCAAGTGGGCGGCCAGGGCGGCGTGGCGATTCATCTGCGGCATCCCCCGCGTGCTCGAGATCATCGCCAAGTGGCTGCAGGCCGGCGCGATCCGCGTGTACCAGTCCGTCGCCCATGCGGCCAAGGCGATTGCGTCCGTCATCCACACCGCTCTTGCGGCCGTCGTCTCGTGGTTCAGGCAAATCACACTGCAGGACGTCTGGAACGGCATCGCCGTCGCCGCGCGCGCCGTCTTCGTCCAGTTCCCCAAAGCCGTGCTGAAGGTCGCACTCGGCGCGGGCGAGGTGCTCTACAAGTCGCTCGCAATCTTGTTTGGCTGCGTTGGCCTGTGCGTGTACTACACGGGCTATGCGATAGTGTGGCTCATCATGTACGTGCCCGTGAAACTGTTTGAGATTTTGGCGGCCATGGGTCGGTCTATTGCAAACACCGTCGATGAAATCATGGTGCATTTTAACCCGAAACGAGTCTAATCTTCCGGGAGAGACATCCGGCAAAGGTGTCTAGAACAGTGTTTCATAGCGGAAAGTCTTCCGCACAACCCCTAAAGGAATGCCCAATTCTGTCGGACGGTCTTGGATGGGTATGTATTCTTGTGTAACTATAATGATGTATGATACTTCATATTGGAACCGATTTGTGGTTGAGACTTGCAATCTTACTTTAGCGTAATATTTAATTTGTCTTTCTTTCAAATATAGCAGCTGATCGCCGTCCAGATTGGGAAGCGGCTTGCGTCCTGGCATTCGTTTCATAATCTACTATATGTGCTGATTCCTTTCTGAAATTAATAACTGTCTGAAGACAGCCGCGTCTAGCCTGTGAAGTGACACCAACTTTCCAAGTGTTTATTATCAGTTTGCAAGGTCGTAAAATTATATTGTCAAATCGAGCTGCGACATCAAGATTTGCTTTGACCAGGCTAAACGTATAGCTTAGTTGGCAACTAGTTACCCTATATTCGTCGTCGTGAAGAAATTGTTACAGGCTTAATGCACATCAAACACTTATTTTCAATTGATAACTATTTTTTAACTAAACTCTGTATCAAGCTGTTCTATGTAACTTTGCATGTATTATAGGATGTTATTCTAGGTTGCTGTCTTAATGCTGCCGCCGCGACCACTGACTCACTGTCTGTGATGCGAGTTCAGGCTTTAAAAATGAAATTGGTCTAGGCCTCAAGGTCTTTGTCCATGCTCGACTTTCTCTTTGTTAGAGACCAGTTCGAAGTATCGCCCATTGGTACCTTGAATCCTAGTGCATCCTCGCAAAGATAATGTGCCGTGCTGTAGTAGCCCAAGAGACCAGCAACGAAGCCAAACGCACCAGCTGCCTTTTGCATTCTCACATATAGAGCGTCATGACCATCGGCCTTCACAAACTGTGACGTACCATCGAGGACCAGGCAGAATTCTATGCACATAAATACAATGATATAAACGATGGAACTACGTCCAGTTAGTGTGGGAAATAGAGAAACGGATAGCAGATGACCATCTAGCTATTCGAACTTACATGCGAATAGAAGCCAGGAGGAAGAACAAATTAAGCACGCCCCAAACTAAACTGGCGTTAGTTCTGTTTTAAATATTCTGACGAGCAAAGATCAATATCTTACTCAGGATAAAGAAGCCGAATGCGTTATAAAATTCGGGGGTGTAGCCACCATATGCATCAACCACACCGAATGAGGGTATCATGACCGCCCCATACCCGCCATAAAACAGTCCTACAGATATTGGACTTAGTATGAAATGTAATAACTTGATGTTAATTATAGACATAATTTTCGTACCGAATGCCGTTAACACGGTATATGTAAACGTGTCACCCTGGACCATTGCCCATTGAGCGCTGATGAGCAAGCCGATGCAGGCAACAAAGCAAAGATTGCCGACAAACATGGTCTGAACTGAAACCCCACGAAAGTTCATCATCGCCAAGGAAACAGTGAGCAGCGTAGTGGCGAACCCAGCCATCGCCAAGGGAGCCTAATGCACAGTTAGAAGTCATCAAATATCAGTTGCTCAAATCTCCATAAATTTGGAGAGCACTGTGCTTGGCATACAGGGTCTGCTAGATGCGAATTGGGCTTCATAATTTTGATTGGTTCTTTACGAGAAAGTCGTAGTTGCTCATCGGTAACTACTTTTAGGCTCATAGAGGGCAACTATTTCGAACTGCTCGAGTGCGTGAACGGTAGAGACGAGTATGACTACACTCAAATTCGAAGATAATGGGGCTAGCAAGATCGGATTTATTATGAGATCAAAATAAATATCATATAAACGTGCATTTCGTGGAGGGCGCATTTGTTTTTCGTGCATTTAGCCGCAACGCCACGCGCGGGCTAGAGCATCTACAGGCCATTTCCCAGCTCGCCAAAACGGTTCAAGATCTCCGTGCGAAATAAAAGCCCTAACAGTTTATCTTTCAAAATTTACACTACAGTGCAGCGAGATCGGGGTTTGGCACGGTAAAATGTGAGTTGACTGGTCGGTTGACCCGGACGGCCCTCGTGAAGCAATTGCATCCAAAGGTTGGCCGTCTTCTATTCAATTTACAACTTGTGCTTTATTACCTGATGTTTTTAGTCACATAATCTTACTTTCAGTTTCCCGGAGCAGTTAGCCGCCCGCCGTACTCAACCTTAGGTCGGATATGACACGGAGGGAACAGCGGTCCGCCACGGGCTGGGCTACTGTGGCTGCCGATATCGTCCTCGCAATTCGATACTGGCGTCAACATCACAAGTTTGTGCGAAAGAATGCATCGAAAAAATTGAACGAAACCAAACCTATCTGCATATTGAACGAGAAGAACAACATTGATCGGAATATTTGCGATGTACAAGAATCGGGCTGTTTAAATCGGGCAGTTCGCCGACTTGATGAGGATTCAACAGGTCAGGATCGCGCACATTCGCTTTTTGCCCCGAATTACACCACTAGGTCGGTAATTAAAGTTGTGGATAGAAACTGCCCCAATTTTCTTCGTGGTCCGCGGGTTTCCGGGATTCTGCAAGAATCCGTTACTCATCCACTGTATTGAATTCATCAAGGCGTACCAGTCTCAACATTCTCAATATGCATCAAACGCCTCTCTTTTGGCACGGTTTGATCAGTGTATTCTCCCTCATATCAGTCTGTTACTCTCCCTGGCATTGAAAACATCCAAAAATAGTAGCAGAGGTGTAATGCCCACAGAAATTGCTAGTACAATACTCGAGCAAGGTCCATAGTCATCGTCGGCGCCGTTTTCAGGGAGCCAGTACCACCAAGACACACGGCGCGTTGTAAATTTGAAAATAAATGCCGTTGCTTGACATTCAAAGAAGAAGAAGATCGTTAAACTGACACTACAGATGCCCACGGCGACGGTCAGGAGGCGCATAAGACGAGGCAGCAAGTCAAGCTCAGCAGGTTCAAGAAGAAAAACGTCGTCGAAGAGGACCAATAAGCCAACACCACTGAAAACAGGGAGTAATTCTGCAGTACGAGAGAAGTCTCTCGGTTTTGGCTTGCGTCCAGACGGCACGCAAAGGGCACGAAAGCCAGCCGATGCGGAGACCAGGATCAGGCTGCCTTGCCAGAGGTCTATGCCAAATTTATGTCCTTCAGAACCGTGCTCTGTAGCTCTGATAGCCACCGTAAGCGTGGCGACGAGCAAAAAGGGCCAGATGAGGAAGATCTCACACCGGAATCCTAATCGGCTGGCTGAGGGTAGGAAGGGATAGGCGATTATGGGCAAACCGGTCATGAGTAAGACTGACACTTTCTCACTGAATCGATGCTGCATGAGCCAGTTGGCAAAAGACTCTAGATCTCCAGCACCAAACATTGTTAATTAAACCCCTTTATTAGAGAATGACGCAATGTTATGTCTGAGACCGAGAGGTGGTAAATGGAGTTAACGGCGCTTGCTTCCCTATAGAATCTTCTTGTAGGTTGTATAAGGGACGCCGGGTACGACGATGGATGACACTTGTAAATGTGAAGATAGAGCCTATGTAAAAGGCCATGAAAGGGCGTTTTGCGTTGATGAAAGTCATATTGACAATTTTTATACTTGCGCAAAATTTATGCAGCGTTACTCATGGCGGTTCTGGCTCGAAGGTGGCTGAAGTTATACTTTTTGGACTTCGTATGGGCTTTTCTTCTTGCAAATTGCCTCCCAGCGTCTGGCGGGGCGAATGGCTAGGCTCAGAGTTGTAATTTGCACGTCGAAAAACTCTAAAACAAATATTAAAGGACAGAAAACGTATTTCGTTATTCACTCATCTGTTATTTTTTGTTGAAGTACGAGGCCTATAGATTTGACACAGGGTACTGCATTGGAGGGTTATTGCAGGTACTGGAAGTATTTCTGCTGCTTATATATATATTTTTTCTTGTTTAATAAGTAAGTAAGCATGTAAATAATTAGATCTAAGAATGACCCAAAAACCTAGCCTGTTTCAATGATTTATACTAGAGGTCATAAGCGGGAAAAAGCCTTTTTTTGCCACTTTGTATTTGGCCAGCCCCTACCGAACGCTGATTTATGGGTACAAATGGCTTTACAGGGAAGCCTAATAAAATGAAGAGAATAACTGAGTGGTGCTTACCGTATGAGCTGCAGCACAAAACTGCGTGGCAAATTCGCTTTGCGTCAGCTGGCTGAAACATCAAACGACAACGGATGCCTTTGACATCAACAGCGGTGGTAGGGTCATAATGTCCAGGTATTTATCTCTTTAGAAGTATAAAACGCATTAATATTTTTATCAAAAATGATGGCTCGCGACACTGTGATTATACGTATTACCTACATGGCAACAGAGTGGCCAGTGTCGAACACCCAACACTTGAATTCTGTAGATTATATAAGTATCGAATTCTAATTCAGGGCTTCAATTCCAGAGACCAAACACTATAGATATGATACTGCATATATTACAACCTGAGCGTCATTATTTCCAGCATTAGATGTAGTGCAAACTTCTCAGTGCGGCGATCTATCCACAAATGGACATGCTTCGCTATAAATGAAGGCGAAAACATCGTGATTCGCAGTCTCAATTGAGATCCACCCGCCGACTTGTAAAAGTTGTGCTGCGTGAGTTTTGGAAGAGAATAGAGCGAGTTACGAGGTTCCACGAAGTGCAGTACGTAATCTGGCGATACAAACTGAGACTGATCGTTCAAGATGCCGCCGTCCAGTCGTACAAATCGTCCAAGCATGTGAGGCTATGCTTTTGGATGTGCCACAGGAGGTCACCGCTACCAAAGCGCCGGAGTAGTTTCTTCCTAAGAAATTCAATAATGTCTAAAACTACTGTATCAGTCTCAAAGAGGAAATATGCTTCTACAATACTGAGTACGAATCGCTTTCTAGTCGAGTGCATAAAAGGTTCTGCCCTGCCGCTGTGTGATTGCGGAATTGAGATGCTCCACATCAATTCTACTACATTGCTTTCTTTATTCAAAACTTGAACCAGAATACTCAAAGACTGACAAGTATGGTTGTCAGGTATACATTTGCTCTCCCACCGCTCGTCAGCAATGCCAGCATTGTGGCATGCAAAAAGTGTAGTGCTATGATTTCGGCCGCACAGTATTCCTGCCCCATATGCGGCAGTAACAGTCCTCATACATATTAGTGGTAAGTAAATGGATTTGTGTGAGTTTGTAGCACTGATGTTGCTAAGCCACGTTGCCATCGCAGACAGACATCAGACATCAGCCATTCAAAGGCTTCAGCCCTTTCGCAGGCAAATTTTAGTTTGTCCTAGGTGGAATGTTGCTTCTTATGGCGGAGGTGCCGAGGTGCTGACAGATGGTTGGTAGCCGGGCGGTTTCTGTTTCAGTATTCTTGCCGGCTATCCAAGCCTCTAAAGTAGCATTTAATTTAAAATGACGCCACTCCGAATTACTAAGTTCTCTGGCCTTTCTCGGAGCCGTTTCCCGTGTCATCATGAAATCCTAGTGCCAGTAATATTTCGAAAGGAGAAGGAGGTCGCGTGAGGGCTGACTCTGTAACTTCGCACTGACCATTCATAACAAGGTATTGGCCGTGTGTATTTTTGGTTCCCTGCGCCCCCCCCCCCCCCCCGANNGCCCCCCCCCCCCCCCACCACTTTCGTCAGTAGTTACGGTAACTTTGACATATAGTGACATATGACTACTCGGCAGAATTCGACGGCCGCCAAGTGATTGATGCTATTCGTATTGGATGTTACCCCTAGGTCGCATTGGAATAACCGAAGAGTGCCGGAGGCATACTGCAGAGTTCAGCGCGTTATAGGACATCGGCCTTGGGGCCAGTGGATCTTAACGGGAAGCAGCCATAACCCCGGAGACTAACTAGTAATAGGCTGTGGCATTTTGCTTAGTTGAGTGGCAAGATTGTCCGTGCTGACATGCAGGGGTTGGATCTGGTCCGCTTCGCCTGATAGGGCCGCCGAATGAAGCCGGACTTCGTCAACTTATTAAGCTCCATGCCACAGCTCGAGAGAATACGCCAATTCCTACTTGATTCGGTAAATATGCCGCCACCTTTCACTATGTGCTTTACAGCCCCCCTCCTCCATGGCTCCAGTAAGCACACTACATGGGCAGTGGCCGACTCGTAGTACAGATGCCAACACCGTTTCTGACACCGACGATGGGGGCACCGTTTGTCGGTCGGCTAAAACAGAAGATGCTTTGCCCTATCGATCTAGGACCGCCACACCAAACAGTGCCAATATGCCTCAATTGTGGAATTACTGAAGTTGAGCTGAAAGTTCCAATGCGACCCTAGTAAACAATACTGACCTGACGATCGTGCCACGTGTGGGTTTAGTTCCCCAACTAGGCGGCAACCAACTGATTCCCGACGCCAGTCGACCATCATAAGACTAGCGACGAGTAACTGTGGGGAAGAACAATAAGCTTTCAAGTATATAAGCCTAGAAGTCAGCAGACTGGTTGAAACACCTGCTCATAGTTTTATTTCTCTGCCCTCTAAGATCCGTCATAACACTCAATATGAAGCTGTTTACTATCATCGCACTCGCTGCTGCTGCTGCTGCGGCCAAGCCCACTGTGTACTTCATCCGCCATGGTGAGAAGCCAGACGACGACGATGCCAATGGTCTCAGTACCAAAGGTGTCGCACGCGCTCAGTGCCTGCGCCAGGTTTTCGGGCATTCTTCCTCTTATGACATTGAACACATCATGGCCCAGACTCCCAAGTCCGGTAAGTACAGATTTCCAGAACATATTCATCGGCAGCGGCATGGGCCGGCGTGAAGCAAGAAAAGAAGAAGGCAAAGAGACATAAACAGCCACGCGTTTTCAACTAACGAGAGCAATGCAGACGGTAAGAGACAGCGACCGCTAGATACTGTCCAGCCTCTTGCGACGGATCTTGGCCTCAAGGTGGACATTTCTTGCGACCGAGACGATCCCAAATGTGTGAAGAAGGCTGTCAACAACTACAAAGGCAAAGGCAATATTCTCATCTGGTACGCAACGATTCCCCATCGCCCAAGGAAATGAAACTGAAATCTTGTTCATTTGCTTACACTCATGTTTGAACAGCTGGGAGCACAAGGCTCTTCAGGATCTCGCTAAGGAACTCGGTGCTGGCAATGCTAAGGATTACCCTTCGGACCACTTTGATCTGATTTGGGTCGACCGCTCTCCCTACGACATCATTAACGAGATCCAGACAGAGAACTGTCCAGGTCTTTAAGAGGGTTACAATAGACTGTATATACTGGGGAAAAAAACTAGAGGATGTTTTGAGAGCGACGCATGCCTTATTATTCTTCGTCAGAGCGAATATACTGCAGCTTTCACTAATAAAACGTGCATTCTACTGTCTGGAGACAGTCATAATAGATTGAAAATATTTACTTGTCTCAGGTAGTGGAATAAGTCCACTCGGTTTGCGATACATGGGGCTCGCCTGCAACAGTTCGACAAAGCATGGCGAAGTAATTTCTCCAACCCAACTTCAAAACCTAGTTGTAGCCCTTAATACCTGTACCAACACCTGGCACCGCCCTAGTTCCGACCACTTCGGCTACTTTGAAGCCACTGCATGAGATCGCTCAAAGCTGCAGCTCTGGCCGCGCGCACATTGCTCAGTTCCACATCGGCCGCGTCCGCTACCGTCTTAGCCTCGCTTGCAATATGTCGAGCCCTAGCCATCTCACCTCCCTGAGCCGCTGAGAGAGCCTGCCCTGCAAGGGTAGACACCTCATGAGCAAGTCTCGCTGTCTGCGCCTCCGACGCGAGCAAAGCAGCAGACCTCCTGGTGAGTTGTTGCGCAACGCTCAGCGCTGCTGCTGCATTCGTATCAGCGGCTGCCCTGGCTCTCTGATCCTGTGCGGCGGCGGCCTCTGATCTGGTAACTGCGGCCTGCGCGACCTTGAGCTGCGAGACAACCTCATTGGCCTTGCCCCGTGCTTGTTCGGCGGTTTCCTGGAGATATTGTGCGAGCCGCTCGGTGAGGCTCTCTCCGCCTTCGTCGTCCTCGTCGGGCTTGTCGACCTCTTGCACGTCTGCGGCGGCAGCAATGAGTTCGCCTGCCCTCGCGACGGCTGTCTCGGCAGGCTGTGTCACTTGCCCGAGGGCAGCCCAAGCGCGGGTAGCACAGTCAAAGAAATCAGTGAATCTCACGGCCTTGGCCAGCACGGCGTCTCTACGGGCTGTGGTAGCTGCCTGGATCATCTGGTCTTCGTAGTGGCGGAAGCCGGATGCCTCCTGCTGCGCTGCGGCAGCGGCGGCTTTGGCTCGCCAAGTATGCTTTGCAACTTGACTAGAGACATCACGCAGCTCCTTGCGGTATGAAAATGACAAGCGGACCCATGCTGCAACAGATAGTCCAGCGATAGCGACAAGGAGGGCAAAGGTGAGCCCGGGAAACGGCAGGACGATTAGAGTAACGACCCAGCTGTCTAGGAAAATTTTGTATGCTTGCGCAAAGTGATGGCTATGCTCAAGATAACCGAAGCGTATAGGTCCGTAGAAACGGGTCGTTGGGGAGAAATAACCCACGATGGGGATGAAAAAGGGCAAAAGATATATGGGCCATGAATGGGAGAAGAGGGGACTTTGTTGATGAATATAGCATGTTAACCAGAGGAGAAATCCAGCTGCCAACTGTCAGAATATCCTAAAGCAAAGTCTGTACAGGTCAGCTACTTACCTTTGAAGTATGGCTCGAGTGCCTTGTAAAGACTCTCAAGTGCCAATAGAGGCTCCGCAACGGAGGCAGCTTGGGTTGGAATGGTACCAGTCGTCGAAACGAGGGCTGATGGGGGCTGCGTTGTACCAGTAATATCTATACCGGGAATCTTTAGAAAGCCCCCGTAAAGTGCTAATACTGCAAGTATAAACAAAGTCGGATGAGATGTTGGGATCTTGTCCCATCCCTGAATGGCGTTGTAAGGATTGAGAATGAGATAGATAAGTATGAGGACTGATTAAAATACTTTCAGTTTTCATTCTTCGCCGCGACGAGCAGCTTCCAACATATCGAGATCGAGGAGCCTACCTTTCGTGTGAGGTTGAATAAACCTCAGCAATGTTTGGAGTGCTGGAAGAACACCAGGTCCGAAGGGTGAAGTGTCAGGCATCTCATAAAACCTTTTGATTGAATCGCAATGCTATGATTCTCATGAAACTTTCGTGTCTTGTAATCTCAGCGGGTTTCTTCTAGATGCCATATATGTAGACCGAACCGCAATCTCGAAATTCATTCAGCGCAGCAAAGAACGAGATAGAAAAACTAGCAGCAAGAAGGGGAACTCGTATTCTTGACATGGACAATTATGTCGGCGGTGTGGCTGCCTTGTCAGCACGAAATGACGAGGTTCCAGGCTATGATTTGAAGGGGGTGTATTGTAAAGGCTGGGCCGCAATGCATGCAACTAACTGCCCAAAACACCGCCTCAGAAAGTACGTTCGCGAAGGATATACCTCAGGTCCAAAGTATAAAATACCAAACGTCGGTATCCTGGACACCTAATTTCGTCATATTATACAAAGAGACAGAATACGGCTCGGGTATGCGGCTTTCTCTACAAGGTTACCTTGCAGCCAGCTGAATCGGCACATATTCATTCAGCTGGACTCGGGCAGTGATGGCGCTCACGAGATATTCCCCTTTCAAGACAGTTGACGTGTACATTAACAATACATCAACTTGGATGGACGCCTTGCGCATCTGCCGAATTATGCAATATGTTGACAAGAAAAGGTCATGTCAGGTATAAACTAGGTATCAGATGGACCGCCACGCGGCGTCTGAGTGCCTGGGCTCGGCAACACCATGGCAACAACATGGCAAATGCATGTGCAATTACATCCCAATCTTTAAAAGAAAGACCTTCCATATAGAAACTGACTTCTTACAGCTCCTCCATCTTGTTAAATCCAACTCCGGCACTCGGGCAAAGTGATTCGCCATGGGTCCACTACCTCCCATCCCAGCTCCTGATCTGATCTTTACCCTCCAGGAGCCCTCATCCGGCAAATCAACCGCCCTTGTCGATTACTTTGCCAAACCAAAAAAGATCAGAACTGCAGGCTCCTTCCGTGTTGTCGAGGTGGCCGGGCTCCTTAGCGCACCGGCCGAGATCAAAGTCTATGAGTACCCTGCAATTAATTTCAACACAAAGGGTTACGAGAAGCAGCTCAAGAGGCTCGGCAATCTGGACAGATACATTGCCATCTCACATGTATGGAGCCGCGGGTTTGAAGTGGACAAAGAGCTGGGGAAGATGAAAATGGTAGAGAGGCTGCACATTGAGACGGACGGCAGCAACTCGGGTGCCAAGCCACCAGAGACCATCAGCTGGCTCGGTTTGAAGCAGGCGGCAAATGCTGCCAAGGATCTACCTGGCTCACTTCCCGGTGGGGTGAAGTACTTTTGGCTAGACTTTCTATGCCTTGATCAGGTCTCGCGGAAGAAAGACAAGGAGAAAGCGCTGCAGATCTGCATCATGGGGGACATATACAAGTATGCCGCGGGGGTCGTTGTCATGATTGGAGGCGTCGGCGCCGCGCAGACCGTCCTTGGCCAAACCGGATGGTGCGACCGGGCATGGACGTTGCAGGAGGCTATTCTCAACCCAAAAACGTGGGTATTAATACAATGGCCAACGCTCCATCGCAAGGTGAGGAAAGAGGGCATGACAAAGGGCAATTGGTACTTCACCCAAATATCAGGTCCAGGGGCGCTCTTCGGCATGTCCCTTTGCCTCATTCACCTCCTCGATCTCCTTGACCTGGCAGACTCACAGCCACTTAGGAAGACTGCTCTCCCGAGCATCAACGTGTTTGACGGCATGACGAAGAACGGAGGCGATATACACCGTCGCGCGCTCCGAGCCTGTTTGAGTCCCAGCAAACCCATCAAATACACTGGTGTGTGGCGGAGTATGTTCATGCGGACATCAGAGCTGCCCGTGGATGTGGTTTACAGCATCATGACCATCTTCGGTGTGCGAATTGACCCATACCGCAAGGACCGTGATCCAGTCTTCGTCTTCGCGGACCTCGCACGAAAGACTGCCGCCCTTGGTGGTATTGGCCCAGTCTGGCTAACCCTCGGAGGCGTCACAGGATGTGCATTTACGCGATACACCGAATCCCGCGTCATTCCCGACTTCCCACACACCTCTGCGGCCGGCATCTCGTCGACAAATAACCCACCTCAGATGACTGTTGAAGGCAAGACGGCTTGGGTCGGCCTCCACGTCGACGACTCGCCGTGGTATGTGAAGCGCTACGACATGTACTTTGTCAGCCACTCCCATCCACACATTATCAACGCATTCATGTTCAACGTCACAGTCACGAAGAGTCTACCTCCAAGAAAGTTGAAAAGGGTCGATTTCAAAGCAGTAGTTACCCGGAAATATGCACAGGTCAAGCTCGGCAGCATGAAGGGCAAGTGTACGTACTATGGGAAACTCACTCCTGGTAAAGGACAGGACATTCGTGCCATATACGTCGGAGACATTGGTAGTATGAACACCGGGAAGCCGACTGTCCGTATTGACTTCCCAGACAGGTATCTGAAAAAGTACAATTTTGACGGACAGAAGTTTATTCTTTTCATGCTGTACGACAGGAAGAGCAAGCTTTGGGACGTCGTTGGCGATGGGGCTTTCAGACTAGACGGTGGGCAGACCTGGACAGTGCCGAGTACCAGACAGATGATCGTCATTGGCACAGACTCGCAAAACAGAATTGGACGATGGCCGGTCCACAAAACGGTCAAAATACCAAGCAACATGGACAACCGAACCCGATATTTTCACAATAACTATGGCGTCTCTGAGTTGCCAGAGGTTGGTAGGAGCAACTATAGCCAATTGGATATCGACTGGATCGCGATAATGGTGTGCATCTCCCCCAAACCCTTGTCACCCTTGTCCACAGATTGTGTTGTTAACCTTTAAATCAATGCCAGAAAACAAATCCCCCGAAATTCAGCCCATGGGTGACGCATTACGTCGACTATGACTTGAGCCTGATTGCCAGCAAGAAGACGATGCTGACTACCGCTCTCGCGAAGACACTGTCGTTGCGCATATACTCCTACCCCCGTAAAAACCGCCCCAACACCGTAGAAGACGCATCCGGAGGTTACCTTACACGAGATGGCTTCGGCGTGGTGCCGTTTAGCTATGATGGCTGGTCTCGCTCCGCCTGCTCCAAACTAGCCCTAGACGGCGTCGCGGCGCTCATGATTCCAGACACGGCCAAGCTCGGGACGACCGGGATGGTGGATTATGAGACCAGGATTTGGTTCGGAAACTGGGTAATGTACGTGCAGATCCGGTATCATCCAAAAACGCAGCCAGAGTTTTGGCAGCTGGTTGTTGTGCCGTATCGACAGGGGACGAAGGGCGGCATTGTTGTTGGGTGAGGTCGTCCAGTGCCGTCACCGGATCCGCCACTTTGTCGCAAAGGTTGGTTTTTCGGGATAGTAGCCGGTAAAATGGAAGTGGACAGTATCAATACGTGGCAGCCGCTTTTTAGTTTCCTCTCTTAATATATTTTATACCCAGTTCCAGATTTGCGAACCTCGATGAAGTAACACACAACCTCGACATGAGAATGCGAATTACGAGTAGGTACCAGTTCGTGGTTCAACTAACGTGAACTATGTAAGATTTAAGTCGTATCGAGATGTTTACGGACCTTAGGCGTAAGCCAGATGACAAGTATTTCTCCTCGTAGATTTTGGGTTGACGACGGCTGTATTGAAAGAAGAGGGGATCCACGTTGCTATGTTTACATAACTTTGACCAGGCACCCCTCGTGAAGTTAATAACAGTTCTAAAGTTATTATATTATCGTTATTGAGACTCTAGCCACTTAACATGCGCAGCCACGGATATTGCATGCATACATGCACACAGTGATGCCGCTTACGCTATGGGGCAATCTCTCACTGTGGCAAACGATGCAATGCCCCCCCCCCGGCAATCTGCATTGGTAGCGTGCCGAATATCTTGAAATTATTCTACAGGAAAGATCTGGGAAACGTACACATTGTGGAATTTCCTGATTTTGACATGTTTGCATGTCGTTTGCGCCTTTTGTAGGGAAAGGGCGATTTCTTCACCATATCTTGTGGGGCAATGGAGCCAGTGTGGTGACTTTAAATAATTGGCACTCAATCACCGTCATTCGACCGTTGACTTGGATTTATGTCTTCTTGTGGTGCCAGCAATCTTTTCAATCGTCACATCTGGTCTATATCTTTGGGTCGGCTTCTTTCAGAATGGCATGCAACATAAAGATCCCCTATATTGAGACGCCGTTGGTCAAGTCGGCCAACTTGTCCCGCACAGCTGGTTGGTACGTAATGGAAATGGTGTCGTTACAGAGTCAACCCCCCAAAAACCAATATGAAACTGACCTAGTTCACCCTCGCAGCAATGTCTATCTAAAACTTGAAAACCTCCAGCCATCCGGCTCCTTCAAGTCCAGAGGCATTGGCCATTTCATGGTGGACAAGCTCAAGGCACTTCGAGCACAGCCCGGCGCCTCCTCTGCTTCTGCGCACTTTTACAGCTCCTCCGGTGGCAATGCCGGCCTCGCCTGCGTGCACGCCGCCCTCACACTTGGTTGCCTAGCTACTGTCGTCGTTCCCCTATCCACGACGGAGTTCATGATTGGCAAGCTCCGTGAAGCCGGCGCAACCGAGGTCATCCAAAAGGGTGCCTCTTGGCAAGAGGCAGACGACTACCTCACACGCACGCTCATGGCCGAGGCGCAGGCACACGGTGAAACACCCATTTACGTGCCGCCGTTTGATGCGCAGGCGATATGGGACGGTAACGCAGGCATCACGCGGGAGCTTCTCCGGCAGATTGGCGCCACGGTCAACCACTACCCGGTAACGTCGCCGGCCGCCGAGGGCGTCGAGGACCGGGATGCGCGGCCCAACATTGACGCCATTGTCTGCAGCGTGGGAGGCGGTGGGCTCTTCTCGGGAATCATGCAGGGCGTCGAGGAGTTTGGGATCCAGCACCGCACACGCGTCATTGCCGTCGAGACGGACGGTGCCGACGCTCTGAGCCAGGCGGTGCACAAGATGGAGCTTGTCACGCTGCCGGCCATTACGAGTCTGGCGACGAGCCTCGGGGCGCGCACCGTGTGCAAGCAGGCGTTTGAGTATGGTCTGCGTGACAATGTTTCGACGGTGGTCCTGTCGGATGCGGACGCCATTCGGGCCTGTCGACGGTTTGCCGACGAAGAACACTACGTGGTGGAGCTCGCGTGCGGCGTTTGCCCGGCACTGATTTACAATGGACAGCTCAGGGAGCATATTCCTGGGTTTAATGAGAACTCGACAGTTGTGATTGTGGTGTGTGGCGGCAGCAACATGTCGTATGACATTATGGATAAGTACATGGCGGGACTGAAATAGAGCTAGACACACGGGATAAAGCGGCGAATGTGATTTTTGCTAGATGGGCTTTTTCAAGAGGGTAACAATATTGCTTGATTATATTTTAGAAAAAAGAAGATTTGACAAGAAAGAAAACCAGCTGCTGCTTTTTGTGCGTGGCCTGGCGAAACTTCCCATGTCGTTGTCCTATGTAGTGACATGCGTGATAGTTATACAATAAAAGAAAGAAAACGACAAAAAGTTCTAAGACATTGAAGAAAACAAGAAGATCAAGGTTAAGATTTTCTCACCCCGTTAGTAACACTTTTAGTCGTTGTTGACAAATGGCGACGAAAATTATCATGATCAATTATATCATTGATTGGTTCCGGGGGGAAAACACCTGCCCCGGCCACAATGGGACACTCGGTGTGTATTTGAATGCTCTAGCATTAAAATTATCCATTTACATTAGACAATACCTATATTCATATTAAAATTAGCGAAAGTATATCTACAACTTCCTCAAGACGTCAGATTACGTTCCAAACCATCAATCACGGCGGCGTCCTTTTAATAACCCGCCCAGAAACCACACCCTGTCCCGGCTTCGAGCCCCGTCCTTTTCTTCTCCGCGTTCTTTTTCGCGGTCCCCCAAGCCTCTGCAGCAACGATGCCAGAAATCCACCATCCTTCTTTGCCTCTTCCTTGTCAATCCTATGCCCATCCTGGATTGTATACGCAGAAAACTCTTCGAAGTTGGTCCAAATCTTGATTTCCTTGCCTGTGCGCCGCGCATCAATCAAGTCGATAATGTTGACTAAATTCTTCTTCAATTCTCTCTTGCAATCTCCAATGTTTGCAGGACGCTCTATGCCAACCTCGTCACAGAGGGCATGGTAGCCCTCCAGCACCTGATCTGGCGTCAATGCCTCGGGAATGTCGGCGAGGGGCTGCGACTGTGAAAAGTACAAGGTTTTGATTTCCTCGCGCATGGCAATGGTACGCTCCTGGGTGTACTCTTGGGATCCGGGAACCCAGTTCTGCGTGGCCGCCAGGCGTGCAAACTCATCGTCAAAAGGCGCCGCGTCATCCGGGGCAAAGTTGTCAAACGTGGCGAAATGGGATTGGGATGACGGCGGTGGTAGTTTTGGTGGTGATGGACTGTTGTCCTCTTGCTTAATTTCTGTCATTTTTATATGAATTAATGCCCGCTTCTTTTATTGTGCAAGTATAGATTGTGTATTCGAAGAAGCTAATAACGGGCAGCTCCAACCGTTGATTAGGGAGTCTAACGGCTGGCTGGTGGGGTACTGCTGACTACCCGGTATGCTGAATTGATACACCAGACGAGCTCCATGCTGAGAAGAATGGAAGTGAGTATAATAAGAGACTATCTTATTGGCTTCTTTTTAATCTATCTCAAGCATATATACTGTAGTCGTATTAGAAACTGTAGTGGCGTGCATTCGTTACGTGGTGGGGATTATCGGTATGTATGTACGAGCCACAACCTATACACAGCCCGGGCAGACATAAAACGTTATTTCGTAATATATTTATTTACTGTATGTGTGCAAGGCGAACAATATGCTAAAGAGCTTGGCAGCTTTTGGATAGCAGAAACCTTTTTAATGTGAACCAAACTTTGTGATTTAATCGCCGTTCGCATCATTGCCGAAGTGTATGTAACTCTCTGTGCAGATACGGGTCGATACTGGGGTACACGTCAAGTACTCCAATAGACATGCATCGTCCCACTCCGATCGGAGTCACCCGAATGAGCCTCCAAAACATAAACTAACGCCGTACACATTCCTAATTGGGCACGAAAGCTCTCCAGCACACTCTCTCACTGGAGCGGAGATGTTCCAGCCCCCCGATTGCCTCATAACTTAACATCCACACAACCATCATGAATCGCCTAGCTTAACAAATTGCATCATCACATTGTATTTCACCCACCGCTTTGACGGAATCCATAAGCTTTTCATCAATCCATCCACCCATGCTTGCCACTAGCAACACTCTGATTCATAACCGACCAATCCCCGCCGTCGACGTGGCCGACTGTACCCCTCCCCAAAATTGCTACCTACATCAGCAGAGCTCTGTGGAGTCCCTAGAACGAGACTCAAACGTTCCCCAGTGCGCGATATTTATTTCGTGATCCAAACACATTGACCCCAATAGTTAAAAATCCCGCATCCCATGACGATGTTTCTCCCCTCTTCCGTTCTGTAGAAGCCGTCTTTGCACTGCCCCCGTACTTCCCACATCCCCAAAACGGTGGCTTAGATGATAATCCCTCATGAGTCTCCCACACAACACATGTCAAGTTCGCAGAAGCAGACGGAGCCCATGCGCCCGTCACTTCTGATAAGAAATAGCTTTCCGAAGTTCGCTGGATGTACATCCGTTCCCATAACTTTTCGCACGCCACAATCTACGTAGCCTTGTATTATTACCTCCTCCATCCGTACTTGCTTGGCCACTCATCCCTACACATCGGCATACTTCACTCGTACAGTTAGTCCGAGTACTTCTGTCTTGCAGCATCGTATGCGAATTAAGACTTTCATTTTCAACACCGTACTATTCAGCCCACTTGACTGCGTTATTCGCTTCCAACTACATGGCCACTGCTCCTGCTATTGATGGTAATAACATCTCGTATTCACAGCATCAAGTCCACGAAAGCCAAAACGAAACATATCAGCCACATCGGCAAAACTCAAATGAAACGCCCTTCACATTGAACTTCCCTACCAAGGTATTCGATTCCGCCCGTTATGATACCAAGTCTAGGTCCCAGCATCAGCCTCGCTGGCGGCTTGCTCAAATCGCTCAGAGTACGTGAGGCAGGCCCTTCCACCCCGCCGCTACAAAACAAAAGACCAGGCAACACAATCTAACTCTTGAGAAGATGGCTACAACGGCATTGTGCGTACTTGGTTTCTCCTCCATCGCTCCTTCACCATGGCCTCTCGTCAATGTGAGCATCCACAACAGCAGAGCTACCCGCACTCACAATACCAAACATTCATGCTCAGCAACGACGACAACAACAGCACCTACTGCGCCGAATGCCCCCTGACAAACCATAATACATATTTTGTCGAGATCGGTGAAATGGTCCTGGGGGCTCGAATAAATCTACTCCTGACGTGTGTGCCTCTCGGCGCTGTCGCCTTTTGGGTTTCTGCACCTGCTCTGGTCGTCTTTGGCGTCAATGCGCTCGCTATTGTACCTCTATCATCGCTGCTTACCAACGCCACGGAAGGGATTGCCCTCGAGGCGGGCGAGGCGGTCGGCGCGTTTCTGAACATCAGCCTTGGCAACATCGTGGAGCTCATCCTCTTCTTCGTGACACTGCTGAACGGCCATGTACGCATCGTGCAGGCTTCCATCTTGGGCTCGATTCTCGTCAACCTACTCCCTTCACTTGGATCTGCGTTGATAGCCGCACAAATGACAGAGGGTGACTGCTCGCTAGAGAATACAGAAATACAAATGTTGGCATGTCTGCTATTTGTCTCAGTTTTTGTATTTATGATCCTTGTAAGTATTCTAGGCCGCAGGTCCTCTTCCTGCACATTATTGGCATCAAGCCGCCTGCTAAACACTTATTTCCTACGTCAGACGTCGTTTAATTTCACATTCAGCGGCGCGCAGCACATAAAGGACATGACCCTCAAGACCAGTCGAGTTTCAGCCATCTTGATCCTCATCATTTACATAGCTTACTTTTTACACGTCATGCAAGCAAACAACCAATCCCAGGACAACGCAGACGATGAGGAAAATGTAGAACAGCCAACACCAGTGACACCACCACCCTTACTGTGTCGCGAAACACCGCCATTAAGACCAGGCCCACGTACCATTCGCTTTGCGGATGAACATCAGGACAGTGGCAACAAATCCACCGCGAAACCTTCTTCCGACCTCTATTCCCGCCACATGTTTGAGATTGGGCCCGAAAGTGTTTCCGATTCCCTCAATTGGCAGGATGATGAGCCACGTGGACGCTCACTGAGCGGCACAAACGGATCGCATAGTGCATACACCGCATACCAACCACTGTTCCCCCAAAATATGCGCCGGCATCAGTCCCGATCCATCTCCGCGGGATCAACTTGCAGTCGCATGAGTCGCCTCAGTCGCTTGAGCCGCGCCTCCTCTGCCATGAGCGGACGACGTTCCTTTGCGCGTGCAGGACTAGCCAATATTCTCAACAACGACAACCACGCCGCAGAGCGCAATTTGGAACTGCAAGACGCTGAATTGAGCGGCACAGTCGGAGCCGTCCTCGCCTTCACCACCGTGCTAGTCCTTGCCTCCATTCTCCTGGCAATCTCGGCCCGTCTTCTCGTGGGCACGCTCGATGCCGTGTCCCACCGAGGTGGCCTCTCCGAGGCTGTTATCGGGCTCGTCATTCTGCCCCTCGCGGGCAACATGTCCAACTACCTGACAGTCGTATCCGTGGCGGCTCGTGATAATCTTGATCTCGCTGTGGCCGTCAGTGCCGGCTCCGCGATTCAGATTGCGCTCTGTGTTGCACCGCTGACTGTCTTAGCTGGCTGGGCACTCAATCAGCCCGTGACGTTTGCCCTTGATATCTTTGAATTGGCCATGCTACTGGGTGCGGCGTCGCTGGTTAATCTACTGGTACTGAGTGATGGGCGCCGCACTGCTAACCGTCAGGCAGCCGGATTGAAAGGTGGTATATTGTGTGCCTGTTTTCTGGTGATGGGGTGAGTGTGTCTTTTGCACTACGTACCGCATAGATTTTTGCAAACTGGATTCTCTAACATGCTTGTAGGATAGCGGCATTTTTCGCGCCTGGGGATCAATAGCGTAGACATTCCATTATAATTCATATTGATGCGTCACCTCACAGCTCAAAGTTTACCAGACACCTGTGACTTAAAAATATGGACACGAAACACAAGAATCAGGAAGGATTTTTTTCATAAAGGAAAGTAACGCGTATCATTCATTTTAGCTTGTAAGCCTACCCAGTGACGTCATTCGAATAAAAGAGGGAAACTACTCATGTTTGTACCTGCCAATCTACATGACAAACTGAAGATTGGTATCTATAGCATGTTAGAGAAAAGAATCTAGTATTTGTGCTGGTTTCAAACGCGTGACATACCTAGAGGGTGAGAGCAAGATAGCTGTGGTTTTTGCGAATACTTGGATGCTAATATATCTCGGATGCTGTTGAGGAGCTGGACATAACTCTGGTTCGGGTTCTGTTTGATGGCGGAGATAAAGGCCCAAGACATGGCACCAGTCGCCTGCGCATTAATGGTTGCGTCGGCACTGGAAAGTATTAGTATGTTCTTCTCGAACACCATTCTGGAAAACTTACGATGTCTGATCGTCTCGACTACCAGACCACATGATGACATCAGCAGGTGAAGTCCTGGTCTGTTTTGTCTTCTCATATGCGTCGTCGCCCTTGAAAGCGCTCTTAGCGAAGCCAAACACTGTCGATGCCACTCCGGCGAGATCACCACGGGCATAAGAAGAAACAGCACTCAGCAAACCCTGGCCAGCTTCCTTGGCCAGGTTGGGCTCCTTCAGAACACCCTTGGTAGAGTAAACATAAGGCAGGTCCATGGCTGTGGCGGAGTGGCAAGAGTCAAAGATGGCCGTCAGGCGCACACCGGGTCTTAGAGGGCGAACGACTCTGTAGTGAATCTCGTCATCGACAATGTGGCCGGCGCGCTGGTAATCAACTGGGTAAATGACCTCGTCGAAGCCGTCGTCTTCGTCGCCGTCCAAGTCTTCCGTCTGGCCACCGTGACCTAAAAAGAGCCACTGTTAGCCCATGTACAATTCGAAGCAATGAGGAGTCACAAGACGAATGGTGCCGCTTACCAGAGTAGTGGAAGAAAAGAGCATCGTTCGGCTGGGCGTCTTTGACAAGCCAATCCATGGCTTGCTGCATATTTTGCTTGGTAGGAATCTTGCGCGGGTCCTGCTGGTCGTCCGTCAAGATGACCATGTCCTCCCACTTGTAGTTATAGCGTTCGTTGAGGAACCGCGAGACGTTGGTGACATCGTTGATGCAGCCGCGCAGCTCACCCTTCTGGCCAAAGTAGTTGATGCCGATGAGAAGAGCCTTGCGACGACCGGTGCAGTTGGAGTACTGGAAGGTGTATCCCTGGGGCGCACCGCCGCCAAACGACTGCACACCCTGAGGCGGAGGGGGCCCCATTCTCTGCTGGTTGCCCATCGGGTAGCCGTAGGAGTCGTGGCCCTGCGGCGGCGGCCGGTTCGGAGGAGGATATTGGTTCTGCTGCATCGGCGGACGGCTGTAGTTGGGAGGGGGAGGGGGACCGCCGTGATAGCCTTGCGGTGGTCCGTAACCCTGAGTTGGCGGGGGGCCCCAACCGCCTTGCTGAGGAGGAGGGCCACCATACCCTTGAGGAGGAGGGCCGCCGTATCCCTGAGGAGGAGGACCGCCATAGCCCTGGGGAGGAGGAGGACCTCCATAACCTCCCTGGGGAGGGCCGTTATACCCATATCCAGGAGCAGGACTGCCACCGTAACCCCAGCCCGAAGCACCACCGTTGTGCTGCTGGGCTCCGTAGCCACCCTGGCCTGGATATCCTGACATGACTGTAGTGGCGATGGCGGGGCTCGAGTTGCGCGCGAGTTATCAGTCGGCTGTGCGCTTTTAACGTATATGCTGATCCTTGCAGGTGACGTGTATCTGGTATCGCCCGGCGAGCGAGATTGGGGATGATCGCAAGCAGAAATACGTTAAACAAAGGGATGTAAAAGGTAAAATAGTTTCAGCGTAGGCCGCCCCAAGGCCGGGACGCGGCTGACCTGAGGGGCAACATATCATAGCGGGGCTAGCATCGAGGCGGAGCAGAGCTTCCATGGGAGGTCTAGCTGATTCCTTATTGTGTTATTGCCAAGCTACTGGCAAGCTTGGACACGAATTTCGCCTTTCTTCAATGCTAGTGATAAATCTGCCTCATTACCTGGCTACAACCTGACTAGGGAGGCAGACAAGGCCCCGAAGTGGTTCTGCACCGAACGGCGAGCTCGAGCTGACGAGATCGGATTCAACCCTTCTGTCGCTGAAAGGCTAGCAAGCGTCGGCCTAATGAGACGAGTACTTGTAGAGTGTCTGGCACCCCCGAGTAGAGGCTACTATTCCCCGCAAGCCCCGGTTCTCCTGCCGACCTGCAAGTTAGTAACCAACTAGTTCGCCAGCTGACAGGCGACATTGTGGCCTATCGTTGGGAATGAAGTTAATGCAGGCTGGCTTTGATTACTCCATTGCGTCCTTGAAAGCTTCAAGGCGGGCCTATTATCATATGTATGTACCAAATGTCTTTGGAGCCCTTCAATTATAGAGATTTCTCAATGTGTACTAGCCTACGGTGGCTATGCAAGGTTCTTCAGACAAGGTGCCAGAGATCTGCAACATCGCCGCGAAGATTATTGTAGGCCGACAGCTAACGGCAAACAGCTGCTCTATATCAAATGATTTGCATATAATTATCGATAAACTCTATGTTGGACATTGAAATTTTTGGAAAGCCATGACATATGCGGATGTCCAACCATATAGAGCCAAGGGTCACCATTATTACCCAGTACAAGGTATCAAAGTGCGAAATGCCGGAAGTCATCAGCGGTGCCGTATGCTATTTGCATTTGCTAGCTAGGTACATAATGATCCTGGATATTCTGCTACTCATCTTCTTGCGATATTAGGCACTCGCTCATCCACTGGTCCAAGCGAAATCATGCGTGGCTGTGTGTACGCTACGCAGTACATGCATGCCCAGCTGTTTGAGGCCTCCGCCTATTAACCTTGGCCTTGTTTGCAGTCCGTCGCCCACTTCGTGCCCCAGCCGAAATGAGCACTGGATGCACGACCATGGACCACCCACAACACGCAATGTTACGCATCTAGGAAATGCCATGTAAAATTACGGCCTCTCTATTCGTTACCGCGGTCCCGAACGGGCCGTTGCGGGCGCCTGCCTTGGTGGGTCACAGGGCTTTGCCGTTGCAGTGCATCCTAGCCATGTTTAAATATGTGTTGTCGCGATTGGTGTTTCCGCTTACACGATTTCTTTGACTCTCTTCCACATTCTATCCCCGCACTCGCAGCAAGCTGCGTCAAGTCGTAACACAAGCTCCCCATCTTCAATAGAGTTGAAGAATTGCAGGAACTATCGGATAATACAATGGCGGCGTATCATGACAACCTCTCCCAAAATTTTGGCAACTTAGGCCTGGGGCCAAACAGCGGCCAATATCCTCCCCGTAAGTGAAGCTGCTAAAAAGACCTACCATTCATGGCCAAGCCAGGCTATTTTCTTCATCTTCTTCTTCTTCTTCTTCTGCTTTTACTAACCTACCACTCTACGTGCGTAGCCCAACAAGGATACGGACATCATGATCAACAGCAGCCTTCACAATACAACTCGCCTCCACCGCAAGGGCAATACGGCTCACCTCCGCCAGCACCTCCATACCAGCCCCCGTCTGACAAGCCCCCCATCCCGCGCGAATGGAGGCCTTTTTATGATCAACAGTACCAGCGCTGGTACTATGCCAACGAGACGACGCGGGAAACGCAGTGGGAGGCACCTGGATATTATTCGCCGTCGGGACCCGGCGGTGACTCGCGCGGATACGATCAACAACAGCACCAGTACGGCGCCCCGTCCGGCCCGCCGCCGAGCCAATCCAAGGGTAGCGGTGGCGGTGGAAGCGGCATGGGCGGTGCCTTGATGGGTGCAGCGGCCGGTGTGGCCATCGGTGCAGGCGGGTTTGCCCTGGCGCATCATCTAAAGGAGGAGTTTGAAGATGACTCGGACGACGAACGGCGCCGGCCGGCCGAGGTAGTGTATGTGGAGGAGCAGCGGACTGATTACATCCCTGCAGTGCTGCCTGCGCGCGACGCAGACGGCGACTCGGTGTCCTCAAGCGATCGGGAGGATGTCGAGGAGGCGAGGGAGAGATATGAAGAGGCCGTGCGTGATGCTGAGTCGTCATCTGCGAGCAGCAGCGACCTCGAAGAGGTGGAGGAGGCAAGGGAGGAATATGAAGAAGAGTATGAGGAGACATATGGTGGTTCCGACGACGACGACTACTAGGCAAGGAGGAACAATCGCCAATAGAGTTTAATAGCAGCCGGAATTTGTTATTCTGAATTCTTGTAGCGTCAATTTACCAACTAGCTACTATACGAAACTTCTTTTCACAAGAATGTAAGCGATATTTAATGATCTTTCCTGAATTCTGCTAGCTATGTCATTCTTGGACAATAATTAGTAAAGAACGCTCTTGTTGGACGCTGTAAATGGACGCGGGGCAGGTTACTACGCCGGGTGTTTTTGTAACATTAGTACTTAAATACTTCAAGCGCTCTAGCGATGTTTTTTGTATACTATAGTAAAGCCAACACCTTATATGTATAGCCTATAGCTCATCTGATATGGTTTTATATTTTAAAGCGTTTTAAAACGTTTCTCTACCTTTTGACAGGCCATACCTTTTAACAGGTCATACATACCTTTTGACAAGCCATGTGTCACATGTGAAGCCTGCCAGTTATGGCAGCCACACATGACGCTAGCTAGGTCATATATAGCTTCTATGGAGCTATTCCTAGCTAGTCAGATAAAACATCAACCTTACTTCTTCCTACCTTTATAGCACCTTTAATTAGGCTATTTAGGCGTGACACCATGCCTTTCAATAGGCCGCTACCTTCCAGCAGCCCCTTAGCCATCAAACACTCTATTAAACACACCTCCATCAAACACACTTCTATCAAGCCCTCCATCAAGCCCTCTATTAAGTTCTCTTACTAGCTACTGTGTTGGGATAGAGCCACCATGCCTATTGAGCTCAACAGAATTGAGGTCATCATCAAAGAAAACAGCATTGTACCGGGTAAGCTAGCAACTGTATAGTTGACACATCCAAATTCGGGATTTTTGAGGAAAGGCGTGTTGCCAAAAGAGCAATTGCGTGGGTACCTAAAGAGTTTTCATGTTCTACTGGCGTTTTCGAAGACCCATCATCAAAAACAGGGGTCGTAAAAGCTCCTCTTCGTCAAACTCTCCTGCCTCTAGCTCCTCTTTGGTAGGCAGCAGCTCAATAAAGCCAGTTAAATCGAAGCCACTTTCGAAGAAGATGCTCATGTAGCCCTGGACAGTTCGATGCTGCTTCCTCAGCCCCGGCGCCAACCAATCCACCACGCGTTCCCCTTCCTTGTAGTAGTCACTAAAGTTCCATGACTTTTCTCCCGTCTCGGCATCCTTGACCACGCGTGGTTTCTGCGGCGCCGTATAGACGGGGTGCTCGACATTCACCACAAACGCAGCCCCCGGCTTCAGCAACGCACAAACCCGGGCCATGAGCCGCTCCAAATGGGCGAGATAATGCAGCGTGAGCGAGCTAAACGCAAAGTCGTACATTCTGCCACTGTCCACGCCATCGGGGTCCGCGTCGAGGTCCACGATGCGATACGCAATCTTGGCCTTGTACACGTCGTTGTCGCCGTTGAGTGTGTGGGCTTTGGCAATCATGTTGCGGGAAATGTCCACGGCCGTGACGGAGGCAGCACCATGGTCAACGGCCCAGCGCGCGAACCAGCCGGAGCCGCAGCCAACGTCGAGGATGTGGGCGTTGTTGATGACGGCGGGGGGTGGCAGGAGGGTACGGAGCCGCTTCCATAGAAGATCGGTATCGAGATCTTTGTGGCCGGAGCGATCTATGATTTCAGAGTAGGCGGTGAAGAAATCTTGCCTGTCGTAAATGTTTTGCGACATTTTATCTTTAAACTTGGAAGATATTGAATTCGAAAAAAAATTATACAATACGGGATAAAAGAACTAGTAAACCAGAAGGTATGGAAGTGTTTAGGTACTAAGTGTATTGAACTTTATAAAGCTCTAGCGCCCTCACTGCTGTATCTTGGCAAAGATTCGGCCGTTTCGTTTAGCTCGGCTTAAACGTTTCCTATGGTTTGGATCCTTCCCTCTTTTGGTAATCGAATTGATATTTTCTATTAAGATGGTGATGGGGTTGACTCACACTCTCATGATAGTTTACGCAGAAAACGAGATTTGGACTCCGCTAGTGTACAGCTATGGAAACTATCCTGATGAATTTCTGTGATTGTGGCCCGTTCAAAGTGACTCACGAGAAGGAGCTGAGCTGGCTCCACAGCCTGCAGGATGCGATGGAACCATGTCACTGATGGATATTCGCGGTAAATCCTACGACAATTTTACTTTCCCTTTGGTGAAGAGAAATGGAGGCTGGTAGTTAATATTGGTTCGAAAAATTCACCAATCTGTCAAGAAATGGTCTAGACATATTATCATTAAATGTTGAATATAGTGACCATTTCGCTAAATAAAAAAAAAAGTGGCCTGGGGTATATGCTATGTAATGAGGAAATGCATAAAAACATAAAAATAACATGCGGCATAGGTTTTGCGTCGTATTGTTGAAAGCGCCGTCAAAGACTATGTCGAGGCCGCCGTGGTATAACACCATCGCGCGCCGTTGCCTCCGTCTACACTACAAAGACTCTGTTCCACCAGCGCGGCGAGCAGGGAACCAGATAGAGTGCCAGCCGTCTCACCGGCGCTGATGGCACCAAGGCCAAACTCGGCATCTGCGGGTGTATCCGCGGCCATTTGTTCGAGCGCGGACGCAAAAATGTTGGCGTACAGTGCACCACCCACAAGGCCAGTGAAGAAAAGGACAGGCAGCACAAGGAACGGTGAGGATACGGCCATAGCTACCCCGTTGGACAGCATTATGGCAACTAAGACGGCAAGGAGAGAAGTGAGTAGGCCAAGGCGGCGGAAGCGGATAAGGAGAATTGTAGAGCGCGAAAGCAGGTTGCCAGCTTGAAAGGCGAGGTTGTACATGGCATAGAAAGTCTCAAAGCTGCCAAAAACGCCAGATTGGCCATACGCGCGCGCAACACCAGGGGCGACCAAAGCTTGCATTGTAAAGGCAAAGTAGAGCGAACGAATGTACGGCTTGGCGATGGGGTCAAGCAGGCGCAAGTTGTGCTCGAGTCGGCTTGTCCAGGTTTTGGGCTCGATGTGCGGTTCCTGGACCACGAAAGCGCCATCTTCTTCAGTCGCTCTGGCGTCATACTTTATGGTGTCGATTGTCGTCGTGGTAAAGACTGGTGGCCGGCGCACGATAACGTAATTTGCAACGAGTGTCGCGCCAATAAAGTAGTGTAGGTAGTCGACGGCACTCCTGAGCATGACGCGCATGCTGACACTCATGATGTAGGGTGTAACAGCCCAGATGAGCGAGGCGACACCTGTTCCGATGCCCCATCCAGCGAGGCCGGCACGACCAAAGTGCCGCAGGTAGCCCAGGCATGAGACCTCGGTAGCGGCGGCAGTGGCCGAGGCGAGCATGACAATCAGGATCCGGTAGACAGCAGGGACGTTGGGCGGCGTAATGGAGGCAAGAAAGGCAGCGAGCGACCAGCAGGTTGTCTGGATGACGGGGCGGAGCTTCCAGGGAATGTAGTAGAGTATATGAGGGGCGAGGAGCTTCGTGACGAGGGCAGGGAGGACCTGGATGAGAATGACGACCGGCCGGGAGTAGGGAATGATGAGATAACTGGAGGCGAATATTATACTGGAGAGGATGACATTGGCGAAGCCTATGATGGAGTGGTTAGAACAAC
Source organism: Zarea fungicola (assembly GCA_900169235.1). NCBI lineage: Eukaryota > Fungi > Ascomycota > Sordariomycetes > Hypocreales > Cordycipitaceae > Zarea > Zarea fungicola. The sequence goes on along the minus strand of FWCC01000124.1, from coordinate 158,176 downwards.
TATGCTTGGCGGCTTGGGAGGGATGCGACTGGGTTGAACTGTCGCGTGCGGGACTGACGCACCCAGAATAGTGAAGCCGGTAATGATTTTGATACTCTGACTCCGCAGAGCTCTCATGGCTTGGCGCCTTTCCTGGCTTTGAGATCCAAACATGATGCCAATTGAATGATGTTTGTAAATTGGAGCAGAGATGGGCTTGGGTGCTTTGTGCTGGAGGCCGTGAGAGCACAGAACCAGTGCGCACTGGGACGGCCACTACTACTGGCAGCAGACAGGAAGGAGCAAGAGAGGCTTGCAATGCCAATCCGGGGCGGACACACGAGAAAAGGGAAGTGATCAGTATGTTACATAAAAAAGGAAAGTGATGTCCAAAATCAGAGCAAAGGGCCGGATAGGAAAAAGAAAGGCGGAGGAGGATGTGGCAGTCGATATGGGCCCGGAGCCTGGCTCCCATGTGTCTTGGTTGATGAGTATTGCAATTGGGTTGACCTGCGACGGGCCCACGGGGGCAGGAAATCTGTGTGGGTGGTGGAGCGGCCAGGTGGGCCGTGGAGGGGAATGCTAGGCGCTGCGCTGGGGTGCTTTGCAGGCACAGTGTCTTCAGCTGGCCTGGCATGTACTGGTACGGCCGATTTCTAGGCGGGAGATAGAGACCAGCTGTGACAGAGACGTGCGTTGGATAGGTTTCTCAGCTAGGTTATCAAGTTCAGTAGCTCACTACTTCTCAATAGGCAATTGGCCAAAAAAGGCGTTATGGAACAGAGTCATGCACGAGACGCAAGTTTGCAAGTAACTAGATGAGCCGCAGGTTAGCTTTTGCTCGCGTGACACTAAATCGTTTACAGCGGTCGAAAAGTCGATGCTTATTACGTGCCAGATGCATACGACGACTTACACGACTCGCTGACAGCTCAGGGTAAGAAGCGGCCCGAAACTGCCTGCAATTCGACAAATCCCCCGCCCCCCAAAAATTGATTTGCCAGAAGACCATTTCTTCAGTCTATCACTCTCAGCTATTTTATTGGTTTCGAAGTTGTGCAGGAATGGCCAGACGAGATCATCAGAACAAGTGACAATCGAAGCCAGCAGCAGCCGGCAACGGTTTGCACGCACGCCATAACTACGGAGTAGTAATAAACCGATTAGTCCCAAGTGCTGGAATCAGTACCCCATTATTATTAGGTAGTTCCCGGCCCCACGGCAGTTCCGGACGGCGGACACAGCTTTGTCGAGGAAGCTGGATGAACAACAGCCGTCGCTTCTGTGCGCTCTCCAACAACCAACGACCCTTGTCCAGTTTGTGGTCAGTTACCAGTACTGATTATTAGTGCCTATTACCCACACCACAGCCTCTGCCAGCCCCAGACGACATGTAGTACCGTACCCACTTTGGCCGTCCTCGACAGCGGAGCCTCTGAGGCTGTTGCTCTCAGGCACGTGTCGACACTCTGGGAGGCCTAACCATGGATTTCCAGGCACTGCCAAGCGCTAGATGCGCCCCCGTGGTGATAATCGTGGGTGGTGGTGTGCGACCCTGCACCATGGAGGGTCGCACGTGCATGAATCAGCGATTGCGATATTCCCGGGCATTGTCCTTGCATGTTTTTGCTCAAGGTGACTTTTCGTCCAGATTTTCCAGAGCTGCTCCTGGCCGCTTCTGGTTTACTTAATTTTAAGTAAATAAGCTCTTGCTTCGAAAAATTCCTTGGGGCACTAGAAATCAAAACGCGCAGCCAAAAGTTTTGCATGTGATTCTCAACAAACTGGCCAGGCTAGCCCGCTATCTGCTGCAAAGGGTAACCCGCTGGGCCGGGGTATGTACAACAAAACGCAACGGCACCAACACCAAAAGACCAGGTACCTCGATTGCAGGGGCGGCAAGAGGGTCGGTCCCCTTGTCACCGTTGTTGGTGTACTCCGTAAAGGCCACGGATAACCGAATCAACAACTCGCTTTCGTCATGCGCGTAATTTTCTTTTCTTTTTCTCTCTTTTTCATTATTTCCTTTGTTTTCTATGGGGCATCCCGGATACGATTCGACAGCCATTGGAGATTGTGAGCATCGCCGGGAATAGATACTTAGTGGATGCACATTACGCTGTTTGTCGCACGACAGGTAAAAAGAAACGCGTCTGCAAGGGGGTGTATTGGCGCAACCACCACAGGCAGCGCCACCACTACCGGGCGATTTCGCCGTACAATACTCCGTGTTGTGAGTGCAAGCCACTAATTTGCTAACTAGTTAGTTAGGTAGCATTGCAGCAAGTAGCCTGTGTCTTTATGCGGCTCAATCAACCCACGTCCCCAATCCATTGGCTGGCACCGCAAAATGACGCACCACACATGGGCCTCCAAGACACGCGAGCACCGTAGTACTAATTGATGCTAGTTTCTCCCTTGAAAACTCTCAGCCTAGCCAAATTTTAAATGGGCTAGCAAGCTGGCTTGACAGCTGGCGCAAGCTTGACTGAGTAGTGTAACGCAGACTGCACAATTACTCCTGGCGGCCCAGCGCTAGTTACTGGTATCAGTACATACTACCGTACAGAAGGTACTCTGCCCTGTCAAGCCGTCCTCCCACCCCGCTTCTGTCCTGTCCCCAATCTAAATCAATCAATGGCAAGCAAGCAGCAGCTCCCGTGTAAGCCCTGCGTCGTGCAATCAATCTTGGTCCTGATAGCCCCGAAATTTAGTCCCCTGTAATCTGGTAACTAACTAATTGTACAAGTACATTCCCACGCCAAAGCCATTGCGTGTCAAATGCCCCCCCACTCTCCCAACCCATACCTCTCCCATATGCCCAATCCCAATAAGTACTACTCTACTGGTCCTTCCCGTGGCTTGCGCAACTCTTAAACACAGGGTCATTTACTTCTCTCACTCTTCACTCACTGTTCTTCCTTGCGTATCCTTGTTCTAAATCCGTACTTGACTGGCCAACGCAGTGTTTCAATTTCCCGCAAATTGCCGTGTACTCGGCGTACAGCAGCCATGTTCAAACACTTTCGTCGTGGTCGTGGCCGCCTCAGCCTACCGATCGACGAGCCTGCTCTTACACCACATACGCGAAAGCAAAAAAAGCGTTTTCGCAATGTCAAGCGATTCTCTGTCTTGGTTGTCGCTGTGACCATCATGGCGACTGGCTTCATGGTCAGTCTCACTATTCGACTCAATTTCATTGCTGTGTGCTGTTACTGACGCGTTGAAACCCAGGCCACCAAGAGCTCCCACTTTGCTCGCGCCGTTGGCCGTCCCTCCTGGAACGGTACAGTCACCAACGCCCAGCTCCAAAACCTCTCTCTTCCGCAAGAATCAAAAAATGTCGGTGGAACTCGTCGATTCCGCGTCTTCATGCCTGCCGACTCCCCCCACCTCAGTCTCTGCAAGTCCGTCATGTCCTCCGTCGCCCTCGGCTACCCCCTCCCTATCCTACTCAACTGGAAAGGCGAGTTCAACCGCCCTGAATGGCATCTCGCCGGCAGTCACATTGCTAAGCTCGAGAGCTTACATGCTGCCATTGAGGCTCTCCTCAACGACCCCGAAGATATTGCGCACGACGATGACCTGGCCGTCCTTGTCGACTCGTACGACATCTGGTTCCAGCTCCCCCCTTCAGTACTGATCCAGCGCTATCACAAACTCAATAAAGAAGCCAATCACCGCATTCGTGAAGAATGGGAAGCAATTTTTGGCGAAGATAAAAACTTCCCCATACAACCACCCAAACAATCCATTGTCGTCACAACAGCAAAGGACTGCCACCCTGGCCCCGAGTCCGGGTCAAATCCACACTACGATCACTGGCCGCAATCACCAATGCCCAAATATATGTACGGTCCCGGTACCGATAAATTATCGGGCTCAATATTCGACCCTGCGCGAAAATATAAGAAAATCCGCCCTCGTTGTGTAAACAGTGGCATGATAATGGGCACAATGGGCTCGCTCAGGGCAGCCCTCCAACGCAGCAAGGAAAAGATTCGAGAGGCCGAACGCACAGGGCGACAGCTTTGGAGTGATCAGGCTCTCTTGGGTGAAGTTATTGGTGACCAGGAACTCTGGCGCGAATGGATACGCAGTCTTGGCTCGACATGGGATGGCAGCAGCTCTGAGAGCAAGCTATCTGGCTTGCCCAAGGATGTCCGCCCCGTTGCCCGCGCGGCCATGCAAGGAAAGAACTTTGAATTCGGCATAGGCCTCGACTACAGCTTCAGCACTATCCCGCCAACCTGCTCTGCTGAGGAAGACGGTTACTTTGTCAAGCTCAACGACCACAAACAAGTCGAACATGAGTCAGAAAAGGCTGGCGTCGTCGATAGCATCCGTGTCACCGGCGTTCCTTCAGAACTCGCTTCTAAACACAGCACCAGCGATACCCGTGAAACGACCAACTACCGTGATCCGCTTGAGGACATTGCTTGGGGAGATGTGCCGCTATACACAGACTTTTACTTTGGCACTACCCCTGTGGGTATCCATCACAACGCCTACGTCAACAACCTCAAGTCTTGGCGCATTGAGAACTGGTGGGAGCAAATGTGGTTCCATCCCCAGCTGCGCAAGCTCGTATCCTCCCATCTCATCCTTCCCCAGTCTGGCTCCAGTGTGCGCCCTATCACCCGCATGTCGTCAATATCTTCGGATGGCCAAGACGTTGTCTATATGCCCCCTGCATCCGAGAAGCACGACAAGGTTGTCACAGTATTCGAGCCGGCGAAAGGTGGCGAGAGCGCCAAGTTCCCGCCGATTACCTGGGATGGTATCTGCCAAAAAGGGAAGACGCCATGGTTCGATGAGCTCTTTGGTGACAAAATCGGTCCACTGGCTCTGTAGAGTCACCTCGAAGAGTAGCAGATATTCAACAAATACAATACCCCGCCACTCCTTGTGAGGGCACCAATAGATATATTTCAGCATAGATACCTTCTTTTACCTGCTCCGCGTTTCAACAGCGGGGTGGCGTTTTTTTCCGATTTTTTTTTGAGGAAGGGCAAAGGATACCCAGAGGTCATGTTGAGTAATACAATATGGCAGTTGCCAACCCCAACATATTTTGCTCGTCAATGTGAAATGCGAATACCGTACGTACTTATGGCTCTCTCGGTATGTCATGGTCTAAATCTAGACCTCCAATAATGTTCCGATATTTCACCACCAAGTCTATTGTCTTATGAATCAAAGATCACACACCTAGTTTCGTCAACGCAGCCAGCACGGCATCCCGCCATCCCTCCACCAGCTCTGCGCCTTGGCCTCGAGGGCAGACTTCAACAAGAGCCCGTGTAAACCTTAACACCGTCCACACATTCGCCACCTCCTCTGAGGCATCCTGGGCCGTCCACCAGTTGTCTACACCACGCTCTTTTAGAATCCCCTCAAACACACTCCGCAGCCGTTCCTTTTCCACACCAGATTCATCACCCTGCTTTCCGTTCCACAAAAATGCCCGGACTGGATCCCAGCGCAGGGCCGGCACGACCCCCGCAAACTCCCAATCCAAGATGCCTGTCACTATACCGTCGTCTGTGGCCATGACGTTGGCGAAGTGGAGGTCCTTGTGCGCGAGGATGAGCCGCGTGGCGCAGAGTTGCGCCTCCGGTAGGTGCTCGTTATCCGCGAGGAGTGCCGCAAGACGAGGCGCGACATCACTGCGGAGCCACGCGAGGGACTCGTGAACGGAAATGGCGTGAACGTAGACGGCGAGAAGCGCCCGAACAAGGTCGGCGTGGCTCTTGAAAGGGCCCATGGGGTTCAGAGACGTGACAGATTCTGCAGTGCCTGCCCAGTACTTTTCAATATCCGGCACCATCCAAAACGTGTCCTCGAGCACAGGGCCGGGTATAACGTCCCCGGTGTCCTGCTCGAGTTGGAGACCGCCCACGTGGTGCCACTCGTGCTTGTTCAGCTCGAGCAGTATATCTGTCAGCTGCCTCACGAGCCGCACCTTGGCCGCTTCCGTCAGGCTGTCGTACATTTTGTCGACGCTGCGGCCTGGGATGCGCTCCAGCAGCGTAAACTCGCGACCGAGTGCATTATCCGTCGTCGCATCGTGGCGGACGACAACGGGGACAGGGATATTGGTGTTGTGGGCAAGCCAGTGCAGCACAGCTACCTCGTTGGCAGTCTTTGCGTGTGGGATGTCGGCGCCGGACACGCGCAGGACAAGGGTGAGTGAGCCATCGACGTTGTGCGCGGGAGTGGCGGTGGGATGTAGAACGACATCTTTAACGCCCACGCTGGCACCAAAGTGTACAAGGTAGATGGAGTGGAAAGCAGCGGTGACTTGTAGTGGTTCGACAGTGAGAGGCGGAGGGAGGGAGAGGGCTGTGAGAAGTGTAGTGATGGTGGCCGGAGACACCTCTGGGAGGCTAGACTTGGCTGACGCAGTCATTTGGACTGTAATTTGTGGCCCTGGCTATGATAGCAATAGCTTTCAGATTCTCCACAGAGTACTCCGTATTTGGATATGAATTCGTGCGACCTGAGTTGTGAATTATGTACGCCTTACTGTGGGGAATGAGGAGTTGGGAGTTGGATGCTCTGCAGCCTCGAGGTAGCATAGCAAGTGCCGGCCAGTTGCAATCCCAGCCCATTTTAGAAAAGTCATGTGGCGCAATGGTGCTCTCTTCCTACATATCTAATCCATTACAAGTTAGTCTCTCAAAGCCTTCATTCTTGCGTCTGAAACTCTTTCTTGCTTGTTCAACATGAATGGCCAGTGCGACTCTACTACTAAGCTCAGCGTCAACCTGCAATGAAGTGAAAACGTTCCCATATCAAAAGGCAAAAATTTCTTAAACTATTTCATGATAACAATTTGTGTGCTTAGTTGCTAATAGCAAAAGCAAAGGGAAACGAAGGAAAGAAGATACTACTCTTTATATGGTTACACTCCTCACGTCTGTCAGCAACGTAGTGATTCTCGCAGTCTGCCTGGATGTCTTGACGTCTACGTCAAACTTAGCCAGGGCGATATATTATGAGCTTATGTTTCTTTTTGTAATTATTCTGGCTTGGTCAACACTTAGGGATTCAATGACTCACTGTTTACACCATTTGCTACGCCGGCTTCACTTTCTCTATCAAGATACTACTTGTCTTATATGTATTTGTCAAACAAATACCGCTAACTAATACCGGAAAATGGTCTCAATCCATTAGAGCGAACTCTGGGGCAGTGGAGGAAGAGCTACTGATAGCAGCCCAATCAACTGTCGAGACGTCAGCCCGTCCGGGTTGTGGCTTGTTCTTGGGAAGCCATGCTTATTTTCACAGCTAATCTATCCGTACTTTCTCCTATTTCCCCCTTTTTTTTTAAGCTCATTGCGAAAAAAAAAAAAAATCTCTTTCATTAGTAACTGGACGCTTAATTGATATGTCCAACTTCTCCCCTGATTTATATTTTGTAAGACCATAGTCGAAGCTTGATGATGAAAAATTTACTTTCCAGACATGTATCACGATCTGGTAGTTTCCGGTAGTCCACACAGCGTTGAGAACTTTGATCTGTTGGACACAATAAATTGTATCCATGTTTATCAACTTACATAGCCTTGAATTCTACCATGACTCGTACTTTGTTTCATCACCTCAGCCGTGTAACTTTGTTCTGCATGGATTTACGAAAACGCAACCCCCGTTAGCATAAAAGCAATATCTCTCGAGTATAGTAAGATGAAAGTACCGTTTTTGTTACGCGATGCTTCACAGTAACCTCTCTTTGTCTTCTAGCCGTGCGCTTCTACCCACGAATGAGGCTGCTTTCAAAATGAGTACCTAAAGCGGGTGAGGCAACCTCTTTGGCTAAGCATGCCTGCACACCTCGCAGCCTGAAGAGCAGCAACGTCATCCAAGTAATATGTAAAACCAGGCCTAGAGTAGGGTTCATGACTCGACCTATTGGAGAAATTGAAACACAAGTGGGTCGAGCTGCGATGAATCCCACTATCTAGACTACATTGACTTTGTATGGTTTAGTCTTTCAGTGGATATCCAGCTCTCCAGCAATGCATGCACGCCTTCGGTGACCTCTTGATGATGAACGTTTCCTAAGAGACTGAGTAAAAATTCCTTTTCGAAGTCTTTGCCCGTACTTGGATGGTTAATGCACTAGTATTTTCAGACCAGCCGCCATTAACAATTCAGCCATTCTGCCTCAAATATGAGAAATATAAGAATAAAAAAACAGTAGTTCATCGTCGGTGTTAAGCGGCCGATAAATGACGTGGAGTATGTTGGTCGGCCAGTGGGTCATCGCCGTTGACCGGCTATGCGGCCGAAGGCAGCATGGAATCCACTGGAGCACAGACCCAGAAAGAGCAGGCAACAATCAGCTATGAGACGATCATTCCTATCATCCATTGTATCTTCTAGGCCCTTGAGACGGAGCTACAGGTGTTTAGGTGCCGTTTGCGACAACAACTGTGGTTAATGTTACTACTTCGAGAGTTAAGAAGTACTTATCTCATATATCGAGTCATTGTATTGTAAATAGCAGGAGCTGTGTCGTTCAATTTAGCATACACAGTCGCTCAATCATCCCTACCTTGCTATAATGGAACGGAAATCTGAATCAAAACCTCGTGTCAGGTACCTAGAAGGTATATATTGGATGCTAGGGATATCCGGACACGCCGCCACGGCTGGTTATTGCTTGATCTTTTTAGGTCTGTGGTCGAGTGGTTACCTAGCGCCCTTTCCCTTACACCTCATAACGGCTCAGCAGAGCTGACTCGGGGCAGGGCATCTAATTTCCTTTAAGCAGCCTAGTAAGGAGCTATTTTTCTATGGATGGCCGCTTATTAAGTTACCAGTTGGTTTACCGCACAGATTGGACGATCCTCCATTCACAACCACGCTTGAGGGGTCGCGAACAATGAGCTCAATTCTTAGCATGAATTCCCCTTCAATATTTGCCATTCAGGCTCGCTTTTTGATTAAAGATACTTCATATTCACAGTTTGGGGCTTATCGGTGGCTTATTTAGTCCCTACTAAGTTGGATTCCTGGCTAGAGACCTTGCAACCTCCGGCAGAAATCACACAGGAAACGGAAACATTATCACGGGAACTCTTTACGCTTCATCCTGGTAAGGTAGAAGCTCATACTCAACTAAACATCCAGTAACTGAATCAGAGGGGGAATAGGAAAGCAGCAATCAGCTGATTAGAGAGTTAATGAAAAACAGAGAAACTTTCAAAGACTACAGCTCTGTAATTGGGTAGGAATTGAGATATACATAGATATTCGTCTAATGTAATGGGACCCGTTTGTGCCCCGGTGTTTCCGAAAATACGGTACTCTTGTGATTCAACAGAATGTTCTGGGCGTCACGATGCAGGAATTGTGAGGAAAGCTCTTGTTAATGCAGGCAGTACTATGGTTGAAATCGCTTCTAATTGACAAGCAGAAATTCCTATCTATACCTTAAAACAACCTAGGGAAAGAATTACAGTAACTGTCCCATTGAAGGTGCGTTCTAGTATCTGTGGCAGGCTGCTATCGCTCAACGTGTTGACCGACGGGGTGTCTGTATTAATGTATTCAAAGCGTTGTGGCTTGATCAGCCACTTCAGCAGATTTTCCAAACGTCTTTCTGCTTACTGTGGAACTCGGAAGTTCTTAGACTTAAGCCATGAGGACAGTAGAACTGATTTTAATATATAACTCGGGACATCTCAGCTTGAAATAACATTGCAAGTGCAAATCTGTCCAAGAACGCGACCAATTTGCTATTCCATCTTTGTATTCAAGACCTTTCCTATTTTGACTTTCAAGATGCGTGTTGGCAGCTTATTCATTCTCGGGCTTCCTGGTGCTGCTTTGGGATCTCAGTGGAAAGTCAATTGGTTTGCAGCACCTCTCTCTAAACTAATTGCAAATATGAAATCTAAACTAACGGATTTAGTTACTGGGACACACAATGCAAGTATTACTCCGGATCTCGATATGTTTCCGATAACGGCATCACCGGCTGTCCATACGGTACTCGAGGCATGATCCCACTTGGATCCAATGTAGACTCTGCAACGCACGACATCTGTCAGGGTGGCAACCCAAATCCTCAGGCCTGTGTGCACAGTAACCAGTGCGGAGATGGAAATCACAAATCTGCACCATTCAACAAATGCTTCTCTGACTACAGTGAAATTTGGTTCAGGGGTAGTAAGTTTATTTCCAGTTTTGTGTTTTATCTTGTATCAAGCCTGGAATCTAACACGTTACGCAAGCTTGCTGCATGGCTGGCGGGTTTGGCGCAACCAGCGGTTGCAATTAAACCGCAATGATTTCAGACCAGCCGTGCAGAAATGTAAATGGCCGTGGTCTGGTTTGAGTTCCGCCTTATCACCAGCGCTACAGCCAGCCCCTTTTCTGTTTAAACTATACATGCTCAATACTACCACCTAGAAGCTGTTGCCACACGTGTGGTGTTGGAAATAACTGCGCCCATTTGAGAATAGACGGGTTATGCCAGCCTAGATAACCAGTCATTTCCAACTATTTAGTTGGGATATAACGCTGTATATCATACAGTTTTAGTTATTCTACTAGTAGCTTACATAGTCTAGTAGCTGGTATTTCTTTTCTTTTGAATTTTTACTTAACAATAATATACATGGCATGTATTAAGGCCTATTTTAAGTGCCCGAATTTGCCTTTAAGCACCTTTTACTCACTATAAAAGGATGTAAACTGTCGGTGTGTTCAACAGCTACCTTCCGTCACTAGCGATTGTCTCGTTGCCTGAACAAGAGACGGCTGCTCTCAGTTGGTATGCAGGCATGAACAATCTTGATTATCTAGCCAGCGGCAGAGAAGGAATCCCTTTCTATCTACCGCATAGTCAAAGAGAAAAAAGAAGTACAGTACATATCCAGGGTTAGGAGACCTCTAATATTGTACCGGGGCGAAACAGCAGCCGCGCCCAAGCGCTTCAGAAAGCCGTTTCCTTGTTCGTTTAATTATTTGTTTGTTTACGGTTTAGTGCTACCCCACGGCACAAATCATAGCTTGGCGACTTACACGCGCTGCTCATCACTCCATAGCCAGTTGCAGAACAACAAAGTCGATCTACGCTAGGTATCAGTAAGAAGACACAGTGGTCCTTGTGATATTATACGTACTCTGTCTAAAAGAGGATTGAATGTCTTTTAATCCATGCATGGACGCAAGCAGTGGCTTGGTAGTAATCAATTAATTGCGACTGATCAGGATTTGCGTAAAAAAGCATGTATATTCCGGGGAGCTTTCAGTGGAGTTACTCTATACGCTAAGGGCAATGTAGCATATATTTTCATAACTTTTTATGAACTAGACTATCGTGCCGGACCATCGCGCTACGGCTATGCAGAGTCGCCTAACGACCACCATTGTGTAAATAGTTTGACAGCCTACCCACCGGGCATCATCGTCGATTCCCTCGCTTTTTATTTTACGTCGAATTTAATTCCAAGTATTTGTGGTCTACCCAAGTAGTCAATTATGGCCATACCAGTACTAGATGATTTGTGTACTTCTGCTAGAATTTGTACAATCTCCGGAGCGCCGTACTAGGTAATCCGTACTCACCTTGCAATCTCAATGCCTGTCTGTAGATGCACATTAACTCAGCATCTGCGCCCTACCGGATCACGGTTGGCCTTACTTCAGTTCCGCGTTCACCGCCACACAGATTCATCAGACCACACGGTCTTGGCGGCTGGGCAGGGGCAGCCGCGTGGGACGCGCCAAGAATCTAATTTATGCCATCACGTGGATGCCTGTCTCCTTTGTCCTCTGTATCGTTTGTGCCAAATTGCCAGCTGTAAAACTTTGCTCGACTGTTTAATGTAGACTTACTCGCAAGCCCTTTTCCCTTCATGTCTTCGACCGAGGCGACCGACTCGGCCGCACCCGAATGTGTGGCCGCGGTGTTATCATTTTCATCAGTAGCTTTACAAAATATCACTGATATTTAGCTAGTGAGTTAGTTTCTTCCATATTCTCGGTTTCATTTCATTGAACTCACCAGTGTATGCTGCAAGTTCGATATCGATACAAGTACTGGTTTAATAGGTTACAATGGACCCATGCTAAAAAACATACAGTCTTCAACTGGGCCGATGGGGGTACCCGTACCAGAATTCGCCGTTTACTTAAGATTACGAGGAGGAATGGAGTCTTGTTACGATTCGAGAGTTACGGAGAAGTGTAACCATTGCTGTGGTATTTTATGCAGCAACATGTGCTAGAGAGCGAAGCCCGGTTTTTCAGTATTTTCAGTACGGCTGCTTTCTGTGACGTGGAATTCGAAGCGCTAGACTGCTAAAATGACATAGAAAAAACTTCTGGGGCGGCTACGAGGGCTAAAAAGTGAGGTGAAACTTTATTTAATCATAAATTGAAAAAGGGGCTAACTTGTCTATCCTATTTAGTAAGAAAGTCAGGCACACCGCGTTGTCAACAACTGATGGCTGGAGAGTCTCGCTCTTTCTTTTCCTCTTACTCTTACTCTTGGTTTTTCATTGATTACCCACAAAAACTCTTTTATCTATTAACGCAAAGGTATTCGGCGCAATTAATTGGCAAAAGTCCCTCGTTACAAGCCCAAATACGTACAGCTTTGTTGCGATGGCATCCTCGGCCTACGAAGCTAACTACACTGGTAACAACTCTCTACATTTATTGCATTCAAGACGCTGATATTAAACCAAAAAGGAAAGAAGGGAAAAAAATAGAACTGCGATGCTAAAGGCTTTAGGTATCGGGAGTGGTTATATAGCAATTACGCTTGAAAAGAATAATGAATGCCGTCTGTCCTGCTGTAAGGATGCGTGAGCAGTTGTGACAGCCCCATGTACCCACCACGCTGTAATTGTAGTAATCTTCGATCAGACATCTTGGTAGCCGATCTGTATTTACTAAAATATCTAACTACAGGTTATTACTAGGAACTAGGGAGACTTGCGTAGCCACGCGAGCCTGCCATGTCGCAAAAAGGAGCAGAAGTCGCCAGAGGTACGCTTCAGCCGAGCAAGGGGTCACGGCTTCTATTCTGCCAAGTGACGAAAGACGGAAACAAAGAGCCGATATTGGAAGCCAGAAACGGTATAAAGATCAGCAATATAGTAACAGGTACAATCCAGCTTAAGCCAGCCAATCTTAGAGCCCAGTAGGAATGTTTTCTCAACGTGTGAAAGCAATTACAAGCCTCCTTTCGACTAAAACTGCAAATTATGCACGCACAGCGACATGTCCAAAGCACACCAAAATAGTTTCTTTTCTAAAAATTTAGTCGAACTTATGAAGGTAGTTTAGGTATTACCGACAGGAAGTAAATATGACTGTAATTTCAAAGTTGTTCTGATGATAATATGGTTTGAGAATGGTTGCATTCTGTGGAGGAAGATCCCAGCTCTCCTAGCTTTAAAAATTATCTGTAGTTTATGATTGACCTTTGCAAAAGGACTTAGCAGGCTCGGGTAGCATGAAAGCAAATATATATAAAAAAAAAATAGACAAGACCCCATACAAAAACACTGAATAACTTCGCTCGTGCAGAGAAAGGGCAAGAAGAAAAAAGCAACCGAAGCTCCACGCCGCTGAGGGTATTTCCATCCTGCAAATGTGAAACTTACCAAAAGATGTTCATTACAAAATCAAACGAAGAAAAAAACTTTCGTCGAACCATTCATCCATAAAGACAAGAAAAACGACCAAATGCCAAATGCATCAAACAAAAGAGGGCAAAATAATGTAATGGTTTGAAACAAAGCAATAACAGACATGTTTCGTCTTGTCCTCACGACGTCTCCTCGACAAGTCGCACAATCTCGCACAGGCTCCTCATGAACAAAACATCAGAGTCAGTTTCATTGACATCTGAGACAGGCTCGTCGAGCCGCCCAGTCATGGACATGAGACGCGCCGTGCCGATGAGTCGCACAATGCACTTGTACAGGCCCTCTTGCACAATTCGCACGGGCGCGTCGTTACCAGCGTGCACGGCGGCCGGTTGGTTGGGCAGCAGCTCGTCCCTGGACCAGGGTACACCGGTCGAGGTTGCTGTGCTTGTGCGCCGGGTTAGGAGGCTGTTGCTGCGAGAAGCCACGGGGTCAGACCCAGCACCACCACTAAGCCCCAGCAGAGATGCAGCCTTCTTAGGGATGTCGTCTTGCTGGCAGTTGTGGTCGGGTGATGAGCGACCTCCGAGGCGGCTTCTGCTCCGCCCAGACTGACCGCCGGATGCAGGTGCCGAAGCAGCGCCGCTGCGCGCCAGCAGCGCGGAGACATAGTTGTAGGCTAGGATGTGGGCGTACAGTGCATCGCAAATGTACTCGGAGCACGAGCCAAAGACGTTTTGGATGGCGCTCCATGCCTTTTGCGATTCGAAGCTGCTGCCAATGTTGCCAGACTTGCTCTCGTTGATGGAGCTCATATCACTTGCGCGTAGGCTGGTCAAGCTCCCGCGCCGAAGGGGGTTCACCTTTCTCCAGAGCGACTTGCGTCCGCCGCTCACCGGGGATGGGGGCGGTGACATACGCCCCAGGTCCATGTCTGGGTGCCTCATCTTCTTCGAGTAGGACCGGATCGTATCGACCGTGAGGCTAGAAGATAGGAGCATAGTCTCTGGAAAGCAAGCTACTGATACACGTAGAGTTTCGATGACATCCGGGGGCAGTGGTACTACCCTCGCCAGCTCCTCGCCTAGAAAGTTTGGTACGTAGGGCTTGGCTGAGTGTGCCAATGTGACAAAGTTGTGCTGTGGTGAGGCAGGAGGAGTTGGTCTTGCAAGGTCATTACTTTGATCCTGCCACGATCGGTGCATATAGTCACCGTAGAGACTATCATCTTCAATATCTTCCGCAGATGGATAGCCCTCGCTGGGGGGTGGCGAGTCCATGAGATGTGTGTGCCGCCGGGTGATTGGTTCTGTTCTTGTTTGTTCCTGAAGAGTCTCGGCGCTCAAACGCAAGAGCCTTTCATGTTGCTTTAGTGGTATTGGTGGTGGAGATATCTTCAACTTTGGCTTCTCAGACGACAGTGCTCGCGGTGTAATCTGGATGCAGTCCTCTTCATAGCCAGCAGAAGAACCGGTCGTCTCTGCACTAGATCTTTTGGATGGTGCCATTCGTAACGCACGATGTGACGGAAGGGGAGACGCCATGGGAGATTTGATACTCGGTATGCCCGTGGCAGAGTGTGACTTCTTATGCAGAATTCGGGTACGAAACCTGGCCATGGATTGCTCATAGTTTTGTGGGAATAAATCTTTGTCTACAACCGTTGGAGGTGTGGGTGGTCGAGGTGAAAGAGGGGAGACAGGCTCGTGTACAGCGTCCAAGGGCTCCTCCTCAGCATCAGAATCCTCGTCCGAGTCCCCATCAATCCAGCTGCTGAGTGTTGGTGCTGGGGGCGGTGGTGTAGGTTTTGGAGACGGCCTCCGCACCGAGTCCGTAACCGATGTTGCAGCAGTTACAATTGAAGTGTTGCGGTGGTACCGAAAAGGCGGAGGAATACCAGAAGATTCGCCTGCACTGGAGATGCTGTCGATATCGGACGTGTCTGGGTAGCTATTGTGGTTTTTGTTTTCGTGTCCCGGCTGCTCGAGGAACGATGCCATTGAGTCCTTCTCCTCAATGGACCCGAGGACTCGCACTCTGGCTGAGGCCGGGTGGTAAGGTGACGCCATACTTAGCCGGTTTGTAAACTGTCCGGCGGCTTTGGCGCGGGCCATGTAATCCGCCACGACGGAGTAAGATGGGGCTCCGGCAGTCATGCTTCTTGCGGCAAAGACGTCCCGCGCTAATTCCAAATCTCGGGCAAGCAATTCAGGTAGGCAGTCGGCGACCCTGTGTTCCATGCTCTCTTCCGAGAGGATCGGGGATGTGAAATTCGAGGCTGATGCTGACAGTGTAAGTGGCATCAAGCCAGTCATGCTCGAAACTGATCTTCTCCTCGACAACGATGAGCGGCTGGATGATGTCGAGATCGAGATGGCACTATTTGCTGGGCTGTTTACGTGATCGATTGGCAGAATGCGAGCCGGGTGTTCTTCAATGGGGAGATGTATGATATTCAAGCCATCCAATGACACGGAGGCGGGATCATAACCGGGAGCTGGCATAGGAGGTGAGCAGAGCAGCAAGCTTGGACAAAGGGCTGCGTTCTTGGGAGGTGCTACTATATAAGAATCGGGGAGTGGAGGGGGGATGGGGCGTGTGATGAAAGCTCCGGGAGGTAGCATTTGTGAGATCAAGCCAAAGCGAGACAGGCCGTCTAGGCGAGGCTCAGTGTGTCACAGAGCAAGAGTGAGTTTCGCGGCGTGCGGAGACGACGGCTTGCGAGACAAGGGAGAGCGATTGGCCGCAGACGCTCGTTTGCCTTTGGGCCACACTGAAGCACCTTGGGGCCAGGTACTCAGGCGAAACATGAAAATGTCGGCGAGGATCGATGCAAAACTGAAGGCTTTGTGACACGAAGGCGTGGCGTGGCAATGTGGATTGGAAATGGAATCCAAAACATATTTTATGAAGATGCGAGCAGGGGAGCAACTGCTTTTACAGGACCAGAGTCAATCCCGGGCAAAAGGGCTGCATAAACTAACGTTTGACAGATTACGTTTCTTTTTTCTTTTTCTTTTTTTCTTTTTTTGCTTTTTGCTCTCTTTTTCCAACGCCTCGATAGTGGTGGGGTACTGAGGTGCTTAGACTTGTGGAAGAAGCAAGTCCCTCCTTCGTGGACAGACATTGTGGGAAAAAGCAAGTTGCGTACCTGTACCTGTACTAGCTGGGCGATGTTTCTTGGCCAGGGCGTCCATGGCGAAGGAAAAGAGGGTGAAAAATGAAAGGGAAAAAAAATCAAGTGTTGAAAGTTAAAGCATACCGCTGCAAAAAAAAAAAACAGGTAGGCAGCTGTACTCGCCGGAATGGCCAAAGCTCGCAGCTGCTCCAAGCACAGGGCGACAAATCCCCACCAGCGGTAGGTGGCACGAGCTTTCTACAGCTTACCAACTACTAAGCAAAACGGTTCCTGATGGTAATACGACATTTCGGTCCGTATTCAATGACAAGCTATATCAGTATCACGTCCTGAGTTGTCGTGACCGGGCCACAGCGGTGGCCTAGACAATTCCAGGAGGGCACTTGCTTTCAGGCTTTTGATGGGCCAGATATCTGGCTCAATGTACAATACTAATTAAGAAACAAAACTAAATGAGCGCAGTAATAAAGGAAGAAACTAGTAACTGTATCGAAACCAAGAAAGCTATTAATGTGGTACGCTGTGGCCCAGGTGGCTCCCGCGGCAGGGGTACCTTGCGTCACCTCTGTGGTACTCTGTGGAAACGCAAGGCCGGTCCAGCAAGGCCGAAGCAAAAGAACTAAGACTTTGTACACAGTCCTTTTTCATCTTGGTACCTTGAATATTGGAAATTGATACAAGTATTTTCTGGCGGCGTTGCTTGTGGCTGAGACGCTGTGGGGATAGAAAAAGGCGAAGTTATCCAGCTGACAAAGTCGATTAGAGAATGATGATAACAATGTTGTCAAATCACCTGTGCTTTTTCAAAATCATCTGAAGAGAATATTCCCAGATATACCATTGTCCAATGCGCACAAGATAAGCCAGTGTCTATATGGAGTGCCAATTGCTGTTGTGGAAGTCGAGGACAGCTCATTTCGTATCAAATCGTCCCAACTTTAAGGTCAAATGGGCAGGACAGATACGACGCAAGGGACAGTTATTATGTGATGGATCACCTCACATGCAAAAAGCAACATGATGGGCTCCGCAACTGGTCGATGGCAGCCATTGATGCGAGACAAGGTCTTCGAGAAAGGTGTGCTGGACTAACTGAAGAGCGTCTAGTTTGAGTGGATGTACATAGGGACGCCTCTTGGAGGGCGGACATGGAAAAGAAAAAACGATGGGAACAACGCAGGCTCGGCCACACGTGGAAAGCAAGGACTTGAAAAAAATAGCCCGAGCAAAAGGGTGTTGTATTAGTTATTCATATGCCAGTTATCCAGACTCCGCCCTTGGTGCCAGTTATACAAGTAGCTACATATGACCTGTGCTGTGCATGCAGCAGCCAATCGACGGAGTTACAGTTGCACTGGAGATGACAATAACTAATAGGTAGTTGGAAGCCCCAGTCCATACAGTTGAGGCCCATCAATGCAACCAATGTTTGTTCTGGCTCGATTTTCCCCAGCAGCTCCAGAACTGACCGAGAGCTTCCTGAACTGGGTCGGCATCTCTCCGTTCTGGACAAGCACATCTATTTTTAAATACCCTCTGATGGCTCTTTGCATAGTCTAGGACCAATACAGTTATATCTACAAGCTTACTGGTACCTTTGCGGGATTAGTTTGTGTCTATGCTGTGACGGTTCTGGGGTATATGGTTGTAAACGGCCTGAGCTTCCGCCAGCGACCGTTTGTGGCGTCTTTCAGAGGCTTCAGTGCACCGACTCCCCTGTAATCGGTGCTGCCGACAGCAACCGTATATCCACAGCAAGACTGCAAAGCCTCTCAGACCGTCTCCACGTTTGGTCAAGAAAAAAAACCATGATAGTTTTTTTTTTCTTTTCTGTAGTGGTGCCACCAAACCACATATCACCGCATCGTTTCTTTATTATATTCATGCAGCCCGCATTTCCGGTGTCTGAGCGCAATTAGTCACAAGTCAATTGGAGTTAGACAGCCCGAATTCATTCGCCCGTGTCCCATTCTGTTCACAGGCCGCGAATTTTGCCTGGCATATCGTCACAACTCTCGCTCGCCTGCCTCAGAAAGGTACCACCTATCCACCGCGCCACCACCCACCCACTCACTCACTCACCCTCTCTCCTTTGCGATGCTCACTGAAGAGCTCGTGTCTGCAGTGCGCGGGCCGCCAATTGCTGCCAATACCGCCGTTCCAAAAGATGTTGGCATCTACACCCACACCGTTGCTCCCGCTTGGGCACTCAAGGCCACCTTCAAGAAGAGCTCCATTGGTCCCAACTGCTTGGCTGTCAGTGACAACCACGTCTTTGCTGCCCAGGACCAAAAGTCTCATGTGCACGTCTACTCTCGAAGCCGTGGCAATCAGGAAACTTTAGTCTCCTTTCAAGAGAAAATTCGTAGTGTGGCTCTTGCAGGGAATGTCCTGCTCATGGGAACCACCGAGGGCAGGTTGATGCTCTGGGAGGTACGTTTCTTTTTTACATGGCATCTTACTGCCTTGATTTGCCAAGCTTTTCCCCTTCACATTATAGAACCACACATTACACTTGTGGACGTGCATCTCCACGTTTCCTTTTTCCTTCTTCCTCATATTGAATACTGACTGACTCGCATGGCAGACATCAACTGGCCGCCTCATCACTACACCACCCTGTCATGTACAGGCAATCTCCTGCCTCGCCACCACAGACAGCCACATATTAACTGCTTCTGATGACTCCAATATCAATGTCTGGTCCCTTGCCCGGCTGCTGGAATACGGTGCTGATCCGGGTTTCGAGCCTGATCTGACCCTCTCCAACCACCGTGGAGCCATCACCTCCCTTGTTGTGGCGCACGGCGACAATGCCGAGACGAGCATCTGTGTTTCCTCAAGCAAGGACAAGACCTGCATTGTGTGGAACTACCGTACAGGTCAAGTCTTGAGGACTCTCCTCTTCACCTCGATCCCCCTTTGCGCCACATTGGACCCCTGTGCTCGGGCCCTTGTCGTCGCATCCGAGGACGGCTCCATCTTCCTCGTCGAATTCTTTGGTGATAAGCCGCTGCTCGGATCACGCAGTGCCGAACTCTCCTCAATTGTTGTGCAGGTCAACTCGCCGTTGGGGGTTGCCGATGCCGACGCAGGTCCCGCGACTTGCCTCGCGTTAAACTACAACGGCACCGCTCTCATCACCGGCCATACAAAGGGCAAGATCCTCAAGTGGAACCTGACCGACAACAGCCACCCAGCTGAGCTGGCAAATCTCAATGCTGCGGTCACAAACCTTGCATTCATCCCTCTCCTTGCGTCCCCGCAGTCTCATCAAACCACCACCGTCGTCAAGCCGCACCAGAATCAGCGTCAGTATACGCTTTCCACCCAAATTGAAGCAGATTCGCCATCTACCCGCTTTACCGAGATGATGAGTACACCTGGCTTCTCGGATGACACCATTACCCGCGCTTTGCAGTCATTCGCAACCCCAGCATCGACCTCGGATGCAGCGTAATGGCGAAGTACCGAAATTCTAATCAACAGCATGGTCTTGCACGGGTTGAAAAACATGCGTTGCAGCACTATGACAATGATATGAACTAGACCTCGCGTTACCTAACTAGGCTTTGGTGATAAGGCTGGCCACGTCAGGCAAACTCCGAATATTCCGAAATCACCGAGAAGGTGACTGGCTCTGCACAGAATGCAGCCGCAAAACATAAGATACCCCGGCTTCTTTGGAACATTGAGCTTTGAGCCTTAACCATAATTACCACTGATAAAATGATATGGCACAGTCTGTGTCATACACGGCTGTTGGAAAGAACGCTCCATACTGCCGAGTTCCATAGATCACAATGCAAATAGTCAAGCCTTTACCACCTAGGCAGATACATATTGGATAGAAAATGGCGCCCGCTATATCATACAATACAAATTAAATTTTGGCATAATAGAAAGCAACGCTGTATTTACGAGACAAAATTGACCGCTCAAATAACTTGTTGTATTTCCCGGCCAAACAGTGCCAAGACATTTTGGCACTGTATCACACAGCGTTAGTTGACTCTCCAACACAGTGCGGGGTGGTAAAGTTGCTTCTCCGGCCCGACTAAGACCGACACTGTGGGCAAGAGAGCATCACCGGAGCCTTCCTTAGCACCCGACGCAATTGAGCCTGCACCCTATCCATCTCCAAACCTCAACCAAACAGCTCGTCACAATCATGTCTGCCGTTGTCACATTACGAGGCCAAGCGCCACAGCAAGTTCGATCATTGGTATGTCGGCAGCGCAATGCGCCTTTCGTCTCTTGCGCCTATTTGCGACCGTTGCAAAAAGCTTCATTTCGTCAATGGTGGTACCTTCACGGTGGTTTCATCCAGACGTTGCGGACGCCTAGCTCTTTTGCCGCTGTTTCAGGATTGCTAACTGTCATTTTTGCGCAATTTTATAGTACCGCCAATTATTACGACAGGGTGAACAATTCACAGCCTACAACTTCCGCGAATATGCGAAGCGACGAACGAGGGATGCATTCCGCGAGCACAAGGGAGAGACGGACTCGCGCAAGGTCCAGGAACTTATCCAGAACGGCCTAAAGGAGCTACAAGCCATGAAGGTATGAGACGACTGAGTTCCTGCCGCTGGGACTGGCTGGCTTTCTGCGGGACGAACGACTAACAAGACCTTTCGATGCAGCGTCAAACAGTCATCGGGCAATTCTACCAGGCCGACCGCTTAGTTGTTGAGGGAAAGATCTCTGTACGTTTCGTCACGAATACACCCCATTTGGCATGCAACTCATTCGTATTTCAACAGGACTCCCATGCTTCTGGCGAAGTGGCAAAGCAGTAAACGCTGCCTGTAAGTACCATCTCGAGGCATCTTGCCTCAACATGACAGCCAGATTTATATGTTGACAAGATTTAGACTACGATGACGTTTTTTATTAAATACTAAAAACAACTGTTCAAATATATGTACAAAAGAAAAAGAGTGGTCGTCAAAATCATATTGCTTATTGGGGGACAGGCGGGCTGTCCTTGTTGGCGCGGCGTAATGCGAATGCACTTCAAACCATAGACAATAAATAAATCTCAGCCCTTTTATTACATTATCTATATGAAAAATGTGAGAAAAAAATGGTAGCATCTTTCTGTTCGCGGAAAATACGGTCGTAGTATGAAACTTGAAGCTGAGAATTAGTCTGCTTATGTAATACGTGCCAGCCACCGTCAATTGGCTGGTCAATGATTCCTATTGTCGCGCCAGCAAACCACCGTGCCAGGCAGACGCAGTAGGGATATTACCCAGCGCATCATTGCTGTGACATCAATTACCCCGTCGCGAGCTTCAATTGCTCGTTCAACGCGGACTACTCGCCGCAATTAACTCGCTTGCGACCGTCATAAAGCCGCAAAACTCATTATGGCGCCCGGCGTAAGTTGGCGGCTTTCAGACCAAACCGCCTTGCAAAGCCTCGTTCGCAACTAACTCTTTTTTGTTCACTTAGACTCGTCGCGCTAATCGCGCTGGCTATGCCGAACATGACGATTTTGAAGGTAAAAATTCACCGTCTCATTGTGATTGTACCTGCCAACTAATACGGCGCAGGCCTCCCTGTCAGACAATGGCGTCAGGAACGAGTCAACGTCGCACCCCTCGTCGAGCAAGAGCCGCAGCAAGTCAACGACATATGGGCTGTGGAGCTTATACACGGCATGCCCAAGGACCATGGCCTTTTGACACCCCATAGCCAAGAGCTTCTACGCGCCGCGCGCTCTGGGCGTCTCTACAAACGCCCCGCGCCAACGGACGAGGACGAGGCCGAGGCTGACAACGCTAACGAAAAGCCGGAGAAGAAGGAAGAAGAGGTGGCACCAAAAGGCTTCTCGATCAAAGTCTGGAAACAGATCCCCAGGAATGTCGAGGCGCCAGGGATCTCCTACCTCGCCAAACGAAGAAAGAATACAATCACCATTGCCAGCAAGACGATCGAGGAGAAGGCACACGGATCGACTGTTACTCGAGCGACTGTACGGCGCCTTGATGCTGCCGGCAATCCGTACACCGAAGAAGTTACGCTCGGCGACGGCACGGCGGTGGCGGGTGAGATTATCTCTACACGCGTCGAGGCCATCCAGCCGGCGCCGCCGTCCCTGGTTCAGATTCCAGCAGCACGTCGACGGCCCGCTCCACCGAAGCGCAAAGCAAGAGCCGGCCCAGGCCGTGGCAAGAAGAAGGCCAGGGGTGGCATTGCTGGCGGGCCGGCGCACTCCATTGTGCGCAACGGCCAGGGAGTCGCTATGCCCAACCAATCCTCGGTGGCCGCGCCGGCAACGGCAACGACAGAAAATGTAAGCATTGGATGTGACAGCTATGCACCTTGCGGAGCTTTGCTAACAAAATTTATCTTAAGGATACTACAAATGGAAACAACAGCACATCCAATCAAGACAGTGAGATGGCGGATGGTGATGACGATGATGATGAAGATGGTGACGAGGGCGACGAGGGTGACGATGACGATGACGAGCATGCTGATAGTGACCACCCAGACACAAGCATCGTCGAAGAATCAAAGGATAAAGACGAGACGATGACCGATGCTCCTCCCGTGCCAACTGAGGTGAAGCAGATGGTAGCAGAGGCTGCCTCAACAGATCAGCTACCTACTAACCCCATGACATTGCCCCCGCCGCTGGCTTCAATTGCTAGCGATACCTCAAGGGTAGAAGGTAGTCCGCTGAAGAAGGTTCTTCTTCCGTCACCAACGGAGATCACAGCACCTGATTTGCCCACGGATCTTGGCCAGCCAATGGATTTCGAGTCGGGCTCCACAGTGGCCGAGCCCCCGTCTACAATCGTTGGTGTAGAGCCTGAGGCGGCCACTCATAGAGATCTTGAGCTTGCACCAGCGCCGAGTGAGGCTTTACTGCCTCCTCCACCAGAGCAAGTCGGCAACATTGCGACGTCAAAGGCTGACGATGCGTCAGAGAGAGTATCGGACAATGAAGATAAGAGTGCCAAGGGCTCGGAGCCCACGAGCTTTGTCGAAAAGTCGTTTCAACACCAGGACTCGATCATGACCGAGGACTCGATAAAGCCTGAAGATTCAGCTTCAGTCGGATTCCCGCTTACAGAGTCTGGCGCACCGTCAGAGGCCGGCACTGCCTCAGCCTCGGCAGATGAGACGAGGGAGGCTGCTCCTGCGCCGACGTCTGATCCTTTGGAGAGCGATGCTCGGTTTGAGCCTACCCCGGCTCCCGCGAAGGAGCCCTCGCCAGAGGCCAAGCCGCCGCAGATTGAGACACCCACCCTCGAAGCCGTGAAGGAGGAGTCCATTGAGCAACAGTCCGAACAGCAAAGAGCGCCGCCGGCAAGTGTCCTGGAACCAGAGCCGCAGGCAGAAGGGTCTGAAGCTGTGCCTCCAGTTGCTCCTTCGCCATCACCACCACCAGCGGTTGTCGCACCGCCTCGAGAACCAAGCCCCAAGGCGGAGCCCGAATCCAAGGACAATTCAGCGCCGGCGCCAGAGCCCGTCCCTGCCACAGAAGCAGCTAGTGAAGATATTACAGCTGATATCCCTGCAACATCGTTGGAGGAGCCAATTGCGGTACCTACACCAGTTCAAGAGGCTCCTCCAGTTCAAGAGGTACCTCCAGTTCAAGAGGCTCCTCCAGTTCAAGAGGCTCCTCCAGTTCAAGAGGCTCTTCCAGTTCAAGAGGCTCTTCCGGCTCAAGAGGCTCTTCCAGTTCAAGAGGTTCCTCCGGCTCAAGAGGCTCTGCCAGTTCAAGAGGCTCTTCCGGCTCAAGAGGCTCTGCCAGTTCAAGAGGTGCCACAGCCTTCTGCACCAGAGCCTGTTGCAGAGTCAGCACCAGTGCCAACAGAAGAGAAAAAGGAGGATACTACGGCGAATACATAAGGCATATATAAGCTTTTGGTACATTGTATTTTGATTGCTGGGTGCTCCAATGGAGATTTTTGGGAAGGTTTAAAAGGCCAGGCGCGTGTTTCTCGGGAAATATTTACATGGGAGATTTATGAGATGCGAGTTTTCAACTTGTACAACAGGTGCTGCAGTTTTTATCTTTATTATTGTTTCCTTTACGGTGTTTACCTAATATACAAGCTTTTTAGGACTTTGGGCACTGTTACACTCGTGCCAGCCGCGCGAGCCTTTATTAGGGGTATGCCTTTTTCTTCAAAGCTATCTTCAACCTACGAAGTGAGACTCGAACGCTGTGCTCCAAAGGCAACAGAAAAGGGTTTTAACACTTACTATGTTCTCCTAACTGCCTTCCCTTCCTCGAATATCTTCCACTGGGAACCCGTCTCTCCTACCTTGTTCCGAGTCTACCCAATCTACATCGGCGCGGTCTTTTCCATCGCACTGCTGCTGCTCCTTCTTCCTCCTCTCCGGCCGCGCCACTCGTCCATGCATCTGAAGCCCTCGAATATGGGCATTGCTCAGGCCCAGCAACCCCGCGCTGAGCAGCAGCAGCACCATGAGCACCAGCGCGCCGGCCTGCGTGAGGTTGCCGCTCAACGCCGCCACCATGTACACGATGAGCTTGGCCGTCGCCTCAAGGTACCCGTCGGCGTTGGTCTTGCCGCGCAGCCATATCTGCGTCGTGATGGCCTGCAGGTCATCGCTGCGGCCGCGCAGCACGACGGTGCGGTGCTGCCCGAGCGTGATTGTATACTCGGTCGGCCGATTGGATGGCGGCGCTGCCCCGCCACCGAGGGCATTTATCGGCAGCGTAAGAGGGGAAGGAGGCACAACCGGCGGTAGCCGGCAGCGCTTGCGGATAGTGAAGATGTTGAGGAGGCGCGAGACCATGAGCGCGACGATGAAGGCGAGCCCCCACCAGTCGGACAGCAGGATCATGCACGTCGCGGCGGTGACAGTGAGGAGGGGGCTGAGTAGGTAGAAGACGTGGCTAAGCCAGTCGAGCTCGAAGACGGCGTTTCCAAGATCGTGGGGTGCGCGCCTGCGCCGCTGTCGCTGTCGACGGAGAATCGTCATGGCCCGCCGCAACATGCGCTCCACCTCGTCACCGCTGTCAATCTCGTCACCCGCTGCTGCCGCAGCTATGCCCACGTTGATGACGACAGTGCTGCCGTCATCCTGATCTCCATTGCCCCAGAGGCGCTTGAGGTAGTTGACCGTGGCCACATTGTTGATAGCATACCGCCGCGCCTCGGTGCCGTCGGGTTGCGTCTCGACGGCCGCCGTGAGGCCCAGTTCCGCCGCGAGGCTGGGACCATTGTCGTGATCGAGCGCATCGGCGGCCTGCTGGTAGTGCAGGCCCGGCGCGAGGACGAGGGCGTCGAGCCACGAGGAGCCACCGGTGATGGCGGTACGCTGGGCGACGGTGTCGAGGTCGGCGAGGGCGAGCAAGCCACCAGCGGAGAGGGAGAGGTAGGGGATCGGAGTGGCTGACCAGGAGGGTATGAGGGGGTGTGTAGCTAGGACGCCGTTGGCGGATTCTTCCATCATGGCTTTTTTATTCCTGGAGTGCTTTTCAGAGATGGGGGCCTATTTTATTTTTTTCTGCTTCGCGCACAGAATTTAAAAACAATACGAAACAATTCAACATTATGCACTCAAGGGTGTCAAATAAACATTCATGAAATTTTGGGAATCCAGTTCTAGTTAACGGAAAGCAGCATTTTACGGAGGTAAGGATCATCAATCAGGTTTCATTTCCACTGCTACGTAGAGTCGCTTTTGCCAAGCTGGTCTTAGGCCAGATGGCAGTTATCAAGCAAGACCTTGTGAGTTTCATCGGAGCATCTTTAGCTTTTGTAACAGTGGCCACAAACACTGCGCTTCTTGGTCGTTTTGCAGCTTTTGCGTCACTTGTACGGGAAGCTGTACTGTTCACGTGCGTTGGGTGGCAGCAGAGAACTATCACGCGCTCCTAATCCGCCGACCGGATGGCCACCCCATCTCACACCATAAAGTGACGTAGATGAGTTTTCTTAAAAAATAAAGGCTAAATAATTAGTGACACTTTGAATGTTGTCTTCGGCCTATGGGGAGATCTCTTATCATGTTTCTACCATTCTACCACAAAAGTGCAACAACGCATGAGATGGTTCACTATCAGCCGGTACGTTGGCATGAACGAACGGAAGTTAGCAAAGTAGTGAATACACGGCTTAAACCTAAAGCTGGACGCTACTTTATATGTATACATGTATAAACAGTGAACATGTTCCCAAAGTTTCCTTGGTATCTCTTTTTCTCCAAAAAAAAAAACAGTCAAAAATCCGCCCGTTCCACAAACGCCATCGACTTTATAGCTTTTCCCCGGTCTTCGTTATTTAATGAAGAATAAATTTTGGGAAAAGAAACCTCCCACATATGGGAGACATTGAACATTCTTTAAGCGCCTTAGCTTACCGATAACGAAACGCCAGCCTTGTCCGTCAAGTCAAACCAAATACAAAATCGAAAGCACAAAAACAAAATGTCTCGTCGTAAACGCGTGTTCATGTGAAAGTTGACGTCGTTGTATCTTCATTTATAAAAAAAAAACCGTTCGCAAATTTTTTGACGTTGCGTACAATAAAGTGTTACCACACCCTGTTTAGCCGAGTGCTTCGGCAACGGCTGCCTGTAGTCCTTCCAGGAGAGCCGCCTCGGCAGCATTATCGGCTTCCTGTTGTGCAGCTGGCGAAAGTGGCTCCACTGGCTTCGGAGGCTCGACTTTTACTTCTGCAAACGGGCTGGCGTGGCCTGTGGGAGTGCCGTGTTGCAAGACAGGGGGGTGAGGTAGAGGAGGAGTATGGGAATGCACAGGGGTGTGAGGCTGTGACATTTGCGCTGGGATAGGAGACGCCGTAGCGCTGGGTGTGTGAGATGCAGAATGATGCGGTGTTGTTGCCGGCAGCGCAATCGGATGTGGTGGTGGTGGCACTGCCTGTTGGATCGGGTATTGGGGTACCAACGGCTTAGGTTGCTGCGACTGCCGACCCAAGTGCGCTTGTTGCTGACCAGCGCTCAACGGTTGCGGAATGTGTTGCTGCTGCGCCTGCTGTGGAACTTGCTGCTGTGGTGGGCGCTGCTGCTGGCCCTGTTGCTGCGGGAGATGATGTTGGACCTGCTGCGACTGGGGTCGAGGAACGTGAGGAGGCAATTGGGTCTGAGGACCCTGTGGCCGTTGGGGGTTATGTTGGGCCATCGCTTGCGAGGTCTGTTGTGTGGTGGGATGCAGTCCTGGTCGCGCTTGTGCAAAGGTTGCCGCCACTGTTCTGGGAATGTTTGCAACACCTGTCGCCGCTCTTCCTTGGGCCGCCTGAGCTGCACTGGCAGCCTGTGCTGGTGTAACTACCCCGGATCCCATTCCTGTCGACCCAGTAGCTGGTCGTACTTGGGATAGATGCTGTAGACCTCCAGCGAGTGTCATGATGCCTTGCAGCTTCGCCTGGTCCTCCTCTGAGTTCAGTCTGGCACGCTCTTCTGCTTCTTTTCTCGCGGCTTGTGTTGGTGCTCGGGTCTTGAGCTCGCCCGTAACAGCTTGTAGGTAGTAGGGCATCTCCGAGTTAGTTTTCAAAAAGAAGAGCTTAAGATTCCGTGCTTTATCCTTCAGTTGCACCTGCGTGCGATCTTTGAGTATGTCAGATATCGTACCATTTTGCCCAAACAGTGTTAGAATCTGGCTCCAGTGAGGTCCCTTGACCATGTCAAGACCAGCCATGAGCGCCTTTTCTTCCTCTTGCGTCCAGGGTCGGCGCGTGGAATGAAGGCCCTCTCTTCTGGTGTGAGCCGAGGATTTTGAAAGTGCAGCTTGGCGAGCCTTGTCATATAGTATGGCGCTGGGACAGGTCTGATTAGGTGGTAAATTCTCACCCGACGCAGGCTGTTGTTGTGGTGGTTCTGGAATAGGTTGCTGTGTATATGTATAGTAAGAATGGTGCGCTTGGTGTTGATGTAGGTGGCTGAGATATGGGTTATTTTGAGCGGCCATGCTCTCGGCTATATACTGATTAGCCAGTCGCACTCTAATCGAAAACTTGGAATATTTACCGGTACTAGTTGGCACGGTTGGCTGATATGGAACCGGCGACAACCCATTAAGCGTAGTCTTGACATAGTTGGAGGTGCTTTCGGCGACAAGTGCCTCGAGTTCCTTGTAG
Source organism: Zarea fungicola (assembly GCA_900169235.1). NCBI lineage: Eukaryota > Fungi > Ascomycota > Sordariomycetes > Hypocreales > Cordycipitaceae > Zarea > Zarea fungicola. Next base: position 129,341 of record FWCC01000124.1, on the reverse strand, counting down.
TCCGTCATGAGGTCAATTTTGGGAGCAGCAGGAGCGGTGGTAGTAACCGCGGCTGCAGCCGGCTTTTCCGTTCCGTTTGTGACATTGGGGCCAGTCGTACTACCCGTACCACTGGTGCCTTTCGTGTCATTCGTGCCATTCGTGCTATTTGTCTCATTTGCACCAATTGCACCATTTGCGCCGTTAGTGCCGTTTGCACTATTTGTATCATTGGTGCCATTTATACCATTTATACCGTTTGCACTGTTAGCACCGTTCACGCTGTTTGTTGGGACATCTTCTGGGGCGTCAATGACAATCGAAGGCGTGGGTTCCATCTCCGTCAGGCCAGCAAGAGCATCCTGGACAAGGCCCGACGCAGTCTTCTCAAAAAATGACGAAAGATCATCGAGGTCCAGGTCTGCGCTGCCGCCAAGATCACCAAACGTAACTGTATCCATGGCATCAGGCTCTAAATGTATGGAAACTCCATAGGTGCTGCCCAAATCCGCCGCTGCCGTTAATCTAGTCTTGGCGTATGATGCAAAACTTCGAAATAATTCGTCGGAGGGATATTTTTGCTTGAGCGAGTCTAAAATACTTCAGCATTGGGCTCGTCGTTCGTCGGGGTCATTCCACAAACCTATGTCAATCTGTTCTTTAGTATCCGTTATCAATTCGTTTTTACGACCTGTTGCCAACGCAATAAAAGCCTGATCTGCATTTTCCAGGTCATCTCCGGCATGCTGTGCTTTTAGCTGGTCTCCCAATCCTTGCGTCAATGCCCGGGTAACTACTTGCTCCGGTTGCTCCTCCGTCGGCTTGTTCTTCAACTGGTGTATGCAGTTTTGGGTTTTTATGCCAAGGTAGAGGTCTGCTGCACCAATCGGAAGCTCTGACACCTGGCAATTAATTATCGGAAGAAAGTGCTCTTCTGCCATTGAGTAAGACTTGGCGTCATCTTGCAGCAACCAAAGGCATAGTCGGGTCAAATTGGCGATCTCTAACAAAGTGCCGGCGTTATTGTTGATATTGATGTCTTCTGTTGACATTATTGAGTTGCTCGTGAATAGTTTCCACACAGTTTCTAATGACTGTTGGAGGAGTTGGAAGGTGCGCCCGTGATCTGATTCTGGATCTCGTATTTCTCGAAGAACGTCGTCAATAGGGTGATGTTGTATTAGAGAGTACAGTAGCGTGAGGGACTGGGTTTCCTGGTTAGTATTTGCCGTTAAAGCATGTAAATGCAAAGGGACAACTGACAAGGTTGCCGAGACTGTGAGTTTGGACTTGGCGGACATATTTTAGAGGGTCGGAGTGAAATGTTGGGAGAGGCGCGACGCTTTCTAGAAGCGCAACTGTATCAAGATCCATTGGATCATGGGGACTGGTGTCAACAGACGCATCGAAATGTCCTACGAGGTCGCCGACATTGGACAGGGCATTCTGGACGAGTAGCGCAAGCCCATCTTCGAGCGAATTGTCGTCCTCATGGTGGTCCTCGTGGGTGGTAGTTTCTAGTTTCAGTCTCTTGGCCTCCGAGTCATCGTGAGCTTCATCATCTAATTCATGCGGTCGCTTCGGATTGAGCAGTTCGGGAGGTATTGAAAAGTCGAGATCTTCGAGACCTTCCAGGCCAGTCAAATCATGTTCCTGTTTTATGCCTAAACCTCAAAGCTAGTCAGCAAGAGAAGTCGAGCAAATGCCGCCACGCACAATTGCCCTCGCTGAGCACACCCAAGGCCCTCGCAGAAGAGACCACTGGATAAAGTACGCGACAGAAAGAAAGGGCGAGGCCAACATACCGAGTGCGCCGCTGACTGCTTCAAGTTGCGCCGGCTCAGCCATGATTGCGGGTTGGAGAGTGCGGGCGCATACGAGAATGCGCACGCCAAAAAAAAAAAAAAAAAAGCTGCGCGAATGAATTGAAAATCCAAGCGGCCGCAGCACGCGTAGTTGGCGCTGTTCAGTCAAGCAAGAGAGCGCCTGCCTGTCTATTTGTTTATTCCCTTGTTGCTGGACTTCCTTGTCTGTCCATAGGCGGGCGATTGAATGCGGGCAGTCGCGGAGAAAATTTGCTGAGTCAGTCGTCACCGCTGCCCTTATTTCTTGCCCCAAAACTTTGCCACTCAAGATACACAATGAGCACAGAGTCGAGGGGCCGAAAATTAATATTAAACGGCAAGAATTCAAAATTATCAAGGTTGGACCAAAGCAAGACTTGTTTCACCGTGAAGTGGAAAATAATGCAACAGATGGCCCGTCACTTTTTGGTGGGCTGGGTGGATGAATAGTTTCTTATCGGACATGTACGTACAAGCCTTTTTTCTTATCGTTATCGATTTTTTTTCCCTTCTCGTTGACATGAAATTCGGCCGTTATTTCTGCGCCAGAAATCAGTCCAGCCAAGTATCCCCAACCACCCACCCGGCCACCCACGCTGATTCAGAATTTTGGTGCATTACATAACTTGAGTATTACTTGGCGCCGCTTCTCACAGTCCATGGTACCTTGCGGGCCATACCGGTCTGCATCGGGATAGAATATCAACGAAAAGAAATATTAGTATTTACATAACTATGCATCAAACTTGCCAACAAAATCAACCTCCAAGCATCCTCATACAGTCTATAATAGTAGTTAACCTGTAATTTGTGCAACATGTCAAGACAGTCGATGCTAAGCGTATATAGATTGCAGTCAAGCTCCACCTCATGAACCTCATCCTTCATCCCAGTTTCCGCAATATGTGCGCAACAGAAGTATATGACAAGAAAAAACGCCGTCAAAGAGCTATTCACTCACTCTCGTAGCTTAAAATGTTGATTTACAGAGCCACCGCGGCGAACAAGGCGAGACCAGCAATACCAGACCCAAGAATGCTGATTTGCTTGTTGTTTGATGCGGCATTCTTACCGTCAGCCTTGCTGCTGGTAGTACTGCTGGGCTTGGCCGCCTCGCTTCCCTTTGCACTCTGTTGTCCTGTCTGAGTAGGCGTTGCGAGGGCGGATGTAATGACAATAGTCGTGGTTGGCACCTGAGTATAGGTTCCTGAAACGACCTCACCCAGCGTGGGAAGTCGGACATTGCCGTCAATTGCCCACCACCCTCCGCTGGTGGAAGTTGGGCAAGATGGCGTGGTCAAGGTCTTCGTGTCAACGTCCGTCTTATGAACTCCGGCGGGTGTGTTGGTAGCCCATTTGCTCTTGAGATTGTTAAAGTCAGGGCTAACGGGCGTCGGGGTACCCTTGCGAGTGAAGCCGCCCTCAACGTCTGTATTGGAGGCGTCACCGCCAGACGGGCCGTAGCTGATGAGACCGTAGTGGTTCTCTTCCTGAATCCACTCATAAATGATGGCGCCGCTCCAGTCGTTGACCATGTCTTTTCCGAAGATGGCATCCTGGTCTGCAAACAGACGGGGCCCCGGGACATTGCAGCCAGTTTCAGAAAAGAAAATGGGAACGGGGAAGTTCTTGGCGTACTCCTCAAGTTGATCGTAGGTTGAAGTCTTGTAATCGGCAGGGTCGCACCACGAGTAAGAATTGAGGGCAAAAAAGTCGATACTATCGGCAGGGTTACCACCGCAGGTGAGGTAATTTTGCAGCATAGGGCGGAGTTGAAGAATGTCAGCCGCAGAATAGCCAATAGGAAACTGACGGTACTTCTTCTTGTCGCGGTAAGCTTTCATGTCGCGGGCAGCGGCTTTTATGAAGGGGGCGGCAATAGAGTCCTCCTTCATAGCAATATTTTCGTTGCCGATGAAGAAGCCGAGAACATTGTTGTAATTATGGAAAGTATCCATCACTGCAGCATATGAGTCGTACTGGGTCTCATTCCAATGCAGATCATGCTACGGGGACTGTCAGTGTTGCTTCATAAATTGGGCAATAGAAAATCGGAGCTCACGGGAAGAATGTATGTAGCAAACGTGTCAAGGTCAATGAGAACATAAATGCCAGCATCGTCAAAAGCTTTCATGCAGCCGTCATGGTTGGCAGAGGCATCAACATGGTAGACACGAATGCTGTTCACTCCAAGGTCCTTCATGAGCTTGGCATCTCGTGTGCACTGATCAGTGTCAACGAGAGGGTCAAGAGGGCGAAGCTGATATGCGACACCTGCCAGAGGGTTAGTAGGTGGACAGATGTAATAGCTCCATCAGCAGCATCAGACGAACCCTTCAGGAAAAACTGGGAGCCATCCTTGTTGAAAAACTTGTTTCCAACCACTTCAATGGCGTCGAGAGCAGTGACGGTGGAGAGCAGCCCCGAAAAAGCGAGAGCAATTGAGGGAAAGCGCATTGTGCGTTGTCTTGCAAAGCCAAAATGTAGCAAAAAAAAGAAGCCAAATTTCGAATGGTGCTGAAGAGCAAAGCCAGGCTATCGTGAAGAAGCAAGAGTAGAAATGGTGATGATTGTCGAGGTATTATTACAGGTAGCAAGGCGCAATGCAGTCGCGATGTGGAATCCGCACAAGCGAGAGAAGCGAATGGAGTCGCGAACGGTGATTCAAGGAGTGTAAATGCACAAGGCAAAGAAAGAAAGAAAGAAAGCGCACACGGAGAGCCTGAATGGAAAGGAAGGACTGTAGCAAGTGCGACGAAGGCAGGCTGCAGAGGGTGGCCAAAAACGACGTCGGGGCTTTGTATCTAGTTTTAATAGCGCCTTGGGGGGAATCTGACAAGGTTCTCCGACGGAAGAGCGACAGAGCTGCCACCCACCCATCAAAAACCCGTCCATGGACACCAGAACCACAGAAAGCCACTGACATGGCCACTTCCGCCAATGCCTGGCCCGTCCTGGCCTAGATAGGCCAATGGATGGTGGAGACATCATCATCAACACGAGAAGCATGATCCACTGACCGGGCCTGAGCTGGGGATTAATTAGTTCGAAAGGGCTGCAACCTTCGGAGCCGGGTGTAACGCGTACTGCAGAAGATTGATGGACAAGACATTCAAGCATTGCCTTGCCTTGGTGAACAAAGAAAGGGAAGCAGGGTCGGCAACAGTACAGTTACTTTTTGGTGCCGTTTCGCCACTGGTGTTGATGTGGCGCCTGCAACAAGGTTCAAAACTCAGGCTGTCATGAGCGAATCAAGACCTAAAAATACGAGTCAACGCCCAAACCTTGACCTTACGCTTGATTAATCACCCAGAAATACGATGGCAAGAGATGAGTGAAGCATCCACACACCCAGCAACGGCTTTGAGGCTCGCGCTATCATGGTTCGCAGGTACCGTCGTCTCTTCGCGACGGGTAACTAGTTTGAACGGCGGCGGCACTAGCCACAGTCGCGCTATTCACTTGATGTGCAACAGATGTTACCGAGTTGCCAATGTATGACGCCGTCACCGGAAGAGGATCAGCTTCTAATGCCTCTATGTAACTTGGCCGCATACATTGCATGTAGAGCCAATTGTCCGTGTTGCAGACTCACTGCGAATCGTCTGCCAAAACCATAGGCGGCATTTTGCCCCTGAAATTGAACTGAATACGAGTTTTTGGCACGCCAAAAGAAAACAGAGACTTACTGGGTATGAGGCGAAAG